>JAKVIS010001701.1:0-30028 GCA_033119425.1 Bufotes viridis
AGTTACGTATTGCTCAAGCTTCAGGTTCTCCTAATTTTCTTGAGGGTCCTGTTCGCTTCCTCATACTCCCGGAGGTAGGCCGTGATCCGGAGGCTGTAAGCGGTGATTAGTTCCTGGGACTTCATGGTGCCCCAGTCAGCCTCAACCGAGCCCGGCCCACCCCAGGAGCACTCTGCGTACCTCTTGGAGGGCTACCGTCCGCCCTCCTGGAACTGCCGGCGATGGACACGGCTTCACCTCCGGGGGCTGCAGGGGCCGCTACACCACGACTCCTGGAAGATCTTCTGACCCCGGGCGGAAGAGATGGAACTGAGGCGGTAGCTCACCTCCCTACCTCCCGCCGGCCTACCCGGGAAGTAGGATCCTGGGTCTTCAGTCGCTTCATTGCCCAGGACCCCACCACCTCCCTGGGGAGAGGCAGGGCCTGGGCTGGGAAAGGTGGAAAAATCCCTGGTAGCTTGTCAGCAATCAGCAGCTCCTCCAAACACAACCACACCCGTCGACTGGCTCCAGTATACTGAGGATTACACCCAGTATACAGGACAGGAGAAGTGGTACTGTGCAGTGTATATATATACAGAATAAGAGCAGATACTGAGGATTACACCCAGTATACAGGACAGGAGAAGTGGTACTGTGCAGTGTATATATATACAGAATAAGAGCAGATACTGAGGATTACACCCAGTATACAGGACAGGAGAAGTGGTACTGTGCAGTGTATATATATACAGAATAAGAGCAGATACTGAGGATTACACCCAGTATACAGGACAGGAGAAGTGGTACTGTGCAGTGTGTATATATACAGAATAAGAGCAGATACTGAGGATTACACCCAGTATACAGGACAGGAGAAGTGGTACTGTGCAGTGTGTATATATACAGAATAAGAGCAGATACTGAGGATTACACCCAGTATACAGGACAGGAGAAGTGGTACTGTGCAGTGTATATATATACAGAATAAGGGCAGATACTGAGGATTACACCCAGTATACAGGACAGGAGAAGTGGTACTGTGCAGTGTGTATATATATACAGAATAAGAGCAGATACTGAGGATTACACCCAGTATACAGGACAGGAGAAGTGGTACTGTGCAGTGTATATATACAGAATAAGAGCAGATTCTGACGATTACACCCAGTATACAGGACAGGAGAAGTGGTACTGTGCAGTGCATATATACAGAATAAGAGCAGATACTGAGGATTACACCCAGTATACAGGACAGGAGAAGTGGTACTGTGCAGTGTATATATATATACAGAATCAAAGCAGATACTGAGCATTCCTCCCAATCATCACGGATTTGTCAGGACAGTCCCGGATTTCAGTGGCTGTCCTGTCCCGCAGTCTGGGAATGGCTGAGGTATGTCCCGCTCCCAGCTAATTGTAATGGTGAAGCAGAGAGCCGTCCGCTCCCCTCTTCACCATTCCTCTCAGCTGTCAGCGCTCTGTTACACATGCGCTGCTGGACTGTGTAGGAGGAGCGGTGCAGGTCGGGCACGTATCTTGACATAGCTATTGTGAGGGCACATAACTGGGCATAGCTACTGTGAGGGGGCATATTTGCACATAACTACTGTGAAGGGGGCATATTTGCACATAACTACTGTAAAGGGGCACTTATCCCTGCATAGCAAGTGTGAAGGAGGCAAATATCTGGAAAACAGTGAAGGGGACACATATCTGGCTATAGCTACTGTGAAGAAGGCACAATGTAGGTAATACTAATGTAAAGGGGGCACAATGTGGGCATAACTACTGTGAAGAAGGCACAATGTGGGCATTACTACTGTAAAGGGGGCACAATGTGGGCATAACTATTGTGAAGAAGGCACAATGTGGGCATTACTACTGTAAAGGGGGGGCATATCTGGGCATAACTTTTGTGAGGGGCACAATGTGGGCATTCCTACTGTGAAGGGGGCACAGTGTGGGCATTACATTTAGTAGTGAGTGAGTATGTCACTACTACTTCTCCATGCTCTTCTCTGTACAGTCTTTTAGACAGTTAAGGACCTTTGAGATGATGGGTCATGTGACCTGCAAATGTGATCTCCAAAGGTCCTTACCCTTCCTGAAGACTTGCATATGTAGGAATTATTATACATCTCCTTAGGCATACTATACATCAGGGGTGCACAACCTGCGGCCCGAGAGCCACATGCGGCCCTTGATACCATTCTGTGCGGCCCCCTACCATATGGTAACAGACATGTATGTTTATGTCTTGTGGCTGCTCACATATATTTTTCATGTATTTCTCCCATTAGATGGGGGTCCTGGAACTGGAACTAGGTATAAATGGTATATACTGTGTGTTCAGTATGCCATAAATACAATATTTCAGTTGTTAATACCCCTTTAAATTTCTATTTCGGCCCTTATCCTTGGTTCGGTTTGGCAATGTGGCCCCCAACCAGGAAACGTTGTACACCCCTGCTGTACATGGATGTAGGGCTGTGCAGTAGTGTGGGGTGGGGGCTAAATTACCATCCCCTGCAGTGTTAGCAGAGCACTGCCTGAGGCAAGAGGATCACTCCGCCTCATGGATGATGCGCCCCTGGGTATAATCACGTGGCAGATTTTGACACTGCCTGCATTGGTTTTTTAGGTTCAATGCTGCGACCTGCTTGTGGCTTAGCCCCATTGAATGGAGCTGACAACCGCCGCATATTCCAGCTTCAGCCATCCGGACACCACGCCAAGAATTAACATGTCTCTTCTTGTCATGGTTGAGGCTTTACGCTGGGTTCACACTTAAGCGTATTTGATACGCGTTTTAGTCGCGCATATTACAGCACGTTTTTGGACACGCGTGTTGTACACGCGTTCGTGTGATTGACCACTCTGGCGTCAATCACAATACGCAGCGATAAAACGCCCCAAAGAAGCTCCTGTACTTCTTTGGGTAGGAGCGTTTTACAGCGCGTTCGTACGCTCTGTAAAGCGCTCAGGTGAGAACCATGCCTATAGGAAACATGGGTTTTCGCCTGTTGAGCGTTTTACAGCGTGTAGGAACGCGCTGTAAAGCGCTCAGGTGTGAACCCAGGGTGAAACTGCTGGCTGTGTAAAACAGCAACACAGTCCACCACTGAGAACAATAAGAGGCAGACAGTACACTGCCACTCCAGCGGCAAAAGATGCCATGTGAATGGGTCAGATGAGGGTACAAGTTGGTTTGTATTCTGGATACAGTGAAAAAAAAATGGCTGCATTTATCTTAGCTCGGACAACCTTTCTGGCATCAGGGTGTACATCCTGGGAGAGTCTCTAGCATTGATAGAATGCTTCAATTTTGGCTTTTACTCCCTTTGGCACCAAAGTGATTTTTAGCGTTTATATAGTAGTGGTCTGGCCCACATCACCACGTGGCGGGATTTATTATATGGCTTTTACGATGGTAATTTAAGCTTCATATATTTTATGAACACGAATTACAATTTCTTGGATCCATGTCAACAGCCAATGTCCTCGCACAACCTTCAGATCTCAGTATTATATGGGATAGATTTCCAGTTCAAATAATGATAATGTGTCATGGCTTTCAAAATAATCCACACGGGGATTACAGCAAGATTATGGTGAATCAGGACCAATATTGTGTTCTCTGCATTGAACCCTGGAAGATTATTGTATACAGTTTAATAATCTTTGCAATATCCCAATTTAACAGTTTTTGCTTGTCATTTTTTTTATTATTTATCCTTCAATTTCCAACATTAATTAGATCTGGAGAAACCAGATGGTAGTAAAGAGTATATATAGCACTAATAGTAGGCAGTACAGTACATATAGTACAGGTAGAGAGAGAGCAGAACAGCACATGTAGTATGGGAAAAGAGCAGTACAATACATGTAGTACAGGTAGAGTGCGGTACAGTATATAGAGTACAGTTAGAAAGCAGTATAGTAAATGCAGTACAGGTAGAAAGCAGTACACTATGTACAGTACAGTTAGAGAGCAATATAGCACATGTAGTATAGGTAGACAGCAGTACAGTATATAGAGTACAGTTAAAGAGCAGTAGAGTACATGTTGTATAGGTAGACAGCAGTACAATACATATAGTACAGGTAGAGAGCAGTATAGCACATGTAGTACAGGTAGAGAGCAGTAAAATACATATAATACAGTTAGAGAGCAGTACAGTACATGTAGGACAGGTAGGAGCAGTACAGTATATGGAGTACAGTTAGAGAGCAGTGATGTACATGTAATACAGGTAAAAAGCAGTACAGTACATGTAGTACAGGTAGAGTGCGGTACAGTATATAGAGTACAGTTAGAGAGCAGTATAGTAAATGCAGTACAGGTAGAAAGCAGTACACTATGTACAGTACAGTTAGAGAACAATATAGCACATGTAGTATAGGTAGACAGCAGTACAGTATATAGAGTACAGTTAAAGAGCAGTAGAGTACATGTTGTATAGGTAGACAGCAGTACAATACATATAGTACAGGTAGAGAGCAGTATAGCACATGTAGTACAAGTAGAGAGCAGTAAAATACATATAATACAGTTAGAGAGCAGTACAGTACATGTAGGACAGGTAGGGAGCAGTACAGTATATGGAGTACAGTTAGAGAGCAGTGATGTACATGTAATACAGGTAAAAAGCAGTACAGTACATGTAGGACAGATATAGAGCAGTATGGTAGATATACTACAGGTATAAAGCAGTACATGTAGGACAGAAAGCAGTACTGTACATGTAGTACAGTTGGACAGCAGTACAACACATGAAGTACAGGTAGAGAGCAGTACTGTACATGTACAGGTAGGGAGCAATACAGGACATGTAGTACAGGTAGAGAGCAGTAAAATACATGTCATACAGGTAGAGAGCAGTACAATACATGCAGTACAGGAAGAGAACACTGCAGTATATGGAGTACAGTTAGAGAGCAGTACAGTACATGTAGGACAGGTAGGGAGCAGTACAGTATATGGAGTACAGTTAGAGAGCAGTGATGTACATGTAGTACAGGTAGCGAGCAGTAAAGTACATGTAGTACAGGTAGAGAGCAATACGGCACATATAGTACAGGTAGAGAGCAGTACAGTACATGTAGTGTGGGTAGAGAAAAGTACAATGCATGTAGTGTGGCTATAGAGCAGTAAAATACATGTAGTACAGGTAGAGACTAGAGAGCAGTACAGTACATGTAGTACAGGTAGAGAGCAGTACAGTACATGCAGTGTTGTTAGAGAGCAGTACAATACATGTAGTACAGGTAGAGAGCAGTACAATACATGTAGTACAGGTAGAGAGCAGTACAGGTATATAGCAGTACTGTACATTTACTGTGGGTAGAGAGCAGTACAGTACATGTAGTGTGGTTAGAGAGCAGCACAATACATGTAGTCTAGGTAGAAAGCGGTACAATATATGTAGTACAGGTAGCGAGCAGTACAGTACATGTAGTGTAGTTAGAGAGCAGTACAATACATGCAGTACAGGTAGATAGCAGTACAGTACATGTACTGTGGGTAGAGAGCAGTACAGTACATCTAGTGTGGTTAGAGAGCAGCACAATACATGTCGTCTGGGTAGAAAGCAGTACAATATATGTAGTACAGGTAGACAGCAGTACAGTACATGTAGTACAGGTAGAGAGCAATACAGCACATGTAGTACAGGTAGAGAGCAGTACAGTACATGTTGTATAGTTAGAGAGCAGAACAGCACATGCAGTACAGTTAGAGAGCAGTAAAATATATGTACTACAGGTAGAGAGCAGTAGAGGTAGAGAGCGGTACAGTACATGTAGTACAGGTATAGAGCAGTACAGTACATGTAGTACAGGTAGACAGCAGTACAGTATATGTAGTACAGGTAGAGAGCAATACATCACATGTAGTACAGATAGAGAGCAGTACAGTACATGTAGTATAGGTAGAGAGCAGTACAGGTATATAGCAGTACTGTACATGTACTGTGGGTAGAGAGCAGTACGGTACATGTAGTGTGATTAGAGAGCAGCACAATACATGTAGTCTAGGTAGAAAGCAGTACAATATATGCAGTACAGGTAGCGAGCAGTACAGTACATGTAGTGTGGTTGAGAGCAGTACAATACATGCAGTACAGGTAGATAGCAGTACAGTACATGTACTGTGGGTAGAGAGCAGTACAGTACATCTAGTATGGTTAGAGAGCAGCACAATACATGTCGTCTGGGTAGTAAGCAGTACAATATATGTAGTACAGGTAGATAACAGTACAGCACTTGTATTACAGGTAGACAGCAAAACAGCACATGTAGTACAGGGAGATAGCAGTACAGATAGAGAGCAGTACAGTACATGCAGTGTGGGTAGAGAGCAGTACAATACATGTAGTACAGGTAGACAGCAGTACAGTACATGTAGTACAGGTAGAGAGCAATACAGCACATGTAGTACAGGTAGAGAGCAGTACAGTACATGTAGTACAGTTAGAGTGCAGTACAATATATGTACTACAGGTAGAGAGCAGTAGAGGTAGAGAGTGGTACAGTACATGTAGTGTAGGTAGAGAGCAGTACAACACATGTAGTACAGGTAGAGAGCAGTACAGTACATGTAGTACAGGTAGACAGCAGTACAGTATATGTAGTACAGGTAGAGAGCAATACAGCACATGTAGAACAGATAGAGAACAGTACAGTACATGTAGTATAGGTAGAGAGCAGTACAGGTATATAGCAGTACTGTACATGTACTGTGGGTAGAGAGCAGTACAGTACATGTAGTGTGGTTAGAGAGCAGCACAATACATGTAGTCTAGGTAGAAAGCGGTACAATATATGTAGTACAGGTAGCGAGCAGTACAGTACATGTAGTGTAGTTAGAGAGCAGTACAATACATGCAGTACAGGTAGATAGCAGTACAGTACATGTACTGTGGGTAGAGAGCAGTACAGTACATCTAGTGTGGTTAGAGAGCAGCACAATACATGTCGTCTGGGTAGAAAGCAGTACAATATATGTAGTACAGGTAGACAGCAATACAGCACATGTAGTACAGGGAGATAGCAGTACAGCACATGTATTACAGGTAGACAGCAATACAGCACATGTAGTACAGGGAGATAGCAGTACAGATAGAGAGCAGTACAATACATGCAGTGTAGGTAGACAGCAGTACAGTACATGTAGTACAGGTAGAGAGCAATACAGCACATGTAGTACAGGTAGAGAGCAGTACAGTACATGCAGTGTAGGTAGACAGCAGTACAGTACATGTAGTGTGGTTATAGAGCAGTACAATACATGAAGTACAGGTAAAGAGCAGTACAGCACATGTAGTACAGTTAGAGAGCAGTATAATATATGTACTACAGGTAGAGAGCAGTAGAGGTAGAGAGTGGTACAGTACATGTAGTGTAGGTAGAGAGCAGTACAACACATGTAGTACAGGTAGAGAGCAATACAGTACATGTAGTACAGGTAGACAGCAGTACAGTACATGTAGTACAGGTAGAGAGCAATACAGCACATGTAGTACAGGTAGAGAGCAGTACAGTACATGTTGTATAGGTAGAGAGCAGAACAGCACATGCAGTACAGTTAGAGAGCAGTACAATATATGTACTACAGAGAGAGCAGTAGAGGTAGAGAGCAGTACAGTACATGTAGTACAGGTATAGAGCAGTACAGTACATGTAGTACAGGTAGACAGCAGTACAGTATATGTAGTACAGGTAGAGAGCAATACAGCACATGTAGTGCAGATAGAGAGCAGTACAGTACATGTAGTATAGGTAGAGAGCAGTACAGGTATATAGCAGTACTGTACATGTACTGTGGGTAGAGAGCAGTACAGTACATGTAGTGTGGTTAGAAAGCAGCACAATACATGTAGTCTAGGTAGAAAGCAGTACAATATATGCAGTACAGGTAGCGAGCAGTACAGTACATGTAGTGTGGTTAGAGAGCAGTACAATACATGCAGTACAGGTAGATAGCAGTACAGTACATGTACTGTGGGTAGAGAGCAGTACAGTACATCTAGTATGGTTAGAGAGCAGCACAATACATGTCGTCTGGGTAGAAAGCAGTACAATATATATAGTACAGGTAGATAACAGTACAGCACTTGTATTACAGGTAGACAGCAATAAAGCACATGTAGTACAGGGAGATAGCAGTACAGATAGAGAGCAGTACAGTACATGCAGTGTGGGTGAGAGCAGTACAATACATGTAGTACAGGTAGACAGCAGTACAGTACATGTAGTACAGGTGAGAGCAATACAGCACATGTAGTACAGGTAGAGAGCAGTACAGTACATGTAGTACAGTTAGAGTGCAGTACAATATATGTACTACGGGTAGAGAGCAGTAGAGGTAGAGAGTGGTACAGTACATGTAGTGTAGGTGAGAGCAGTACAACACATGTAGTACAGGTAGAGAGCAGTACAGTACATGTAGTACAGGTAGACAGCAGTACAGTATATGTAGTACAGGTGAGAGCAATACAGCACATGTAGTACAGATGAGAGCAGTCACAGTACATGTAGTATAGGTAGAGAGCAGTACAGGTATATAGCAGTACTGTACATGTACTGTGGGTAGAGAGCAGTACAGTACATGTAGTGTGGTTAGAGAGCAGCACAATACATGTAGTCTAGGTAGAAAGCAGTACAATATATGTAGTACAGGTAGCGAACAGTACAGTACATGTAGTGTGGTTAGAGAGCAGTACAATACATGCAGTACAGGTAGATAGCAGTACAGTACATGTACTGTGGGTAGAGAGCAGTACAGTACATCTAGTGTGGTTAGAGAGCAGCACAATACATGTCGTCTGGGTAGAAAGCAGTACAATATATGTAGTACAGGTAGATAGCAGTACAGCACATGTATTACAGGTAGACAGCAATACAGCACATGTAGTACAGGGAGATAGCAGTACAGATAGAGAGCAGTACAGTACATGTAGTGTAGGTAGAGAGCAATACAGCACATGTAGTACAGGTAGAGAGCAGTACAGTACATGTTGTATAGTTAGAGAGCAGAACAGCACATGCAGTACAGTTAGAGAGCAGTACAATATATGTACTACAGATAGAGCAGTAGGGGTAGAGAGCAGTACAGTACATGTAGTACAGGTATAGAGCAGTACAGTACATGTAGTACAGGTAGACAGCAGTACAGTATATGTAGTACAGGTAGAGAGCAATACATCACATGTAGTACAGATAGAGAGCAGTACAGTACATGTAGTATAGGTAGAGAGCAGTACAGGTATATAGCAGTACTGTACATGTACTGTGGGTAGAGAGCAGTACAGTACATGTAGTGTGGTTAGAGAGCAGCACAATACATGTAGTCTAGGTAGAAAGCAGTACAATATATGCAGTACAGGTAGCGAGCAGTACAGTACATGTAGTGTGGTTAGAGAGCAGTACAATACATGCAGTACAGGTAGATAGCAGTACAGTACATGTACTGTGGGTAGAGAGCAGTACAGTACATCTAGTATGGTTAGAGAGCAGCACAATACATGTCGTCTGGGTAGAAAGCAGTACAATATATATAGTACAGGTAGATAACAGTACAGCACTTGTATTACAGGTAGACAGCAATAAAGCACATGTAGTACAGGGAGATAGCAGTACAGATAGAGAGCAGTACAGTACATGCAGTGTGGGTAGAGAGCAGTACAATACATGTAGTACAGGTAGACAGCAGTACAGTACATGTAGTACAGGTAGAGAGCAATACAGCACATGTAGTACAGGTAGAGAGCAGTACAGTACATGTAGTACAGTTAGAGTGCAGTACAATATATGTACTACAGGTAGAGAGCAGTAGAGGTGAGAGTGGTACAGTACATGTAGTGTAGGTAGAGAGCAGTACAACACATGTAGTACAGGTAGAGAGCAGTACAGTACATGTAGTACAGGTAGACAGCAGTACAGTATATGTAGTACAGGTAGAGAGCAATACAGCACATGTAGTACAGATAGAGAGCAGTACAGTACATGTAGTATAGGTAGAGAGCAGTACAGGTATATAGCAGTACTGTACATGTACTGTGGGTAGAGAGCAGTACAGTACATGTAGTGTGGTTAGAGAGCAGCACAATACATGTAGTCTAGGTAGAAAGCAGTACAATATATGTAGTACAGGTAGCGAGCAGTACAGTACATGTAGTGTGGTTAGAGAGCAGTACAATACATGCAGTACAGGTAGATAGCAGTACAGTACATGTACTGTGGGTAGAGAGCAGTACAGTACATCTAGTGTGGTTAGAGAGCAGCACAATACATGTCGTCTGGGTAGAAAGCAGTACAATATATGTAGTACAGGTAGATAGCAGTACAGCACATGTATTACAGGTAGACAGCAATACAGCACATGTAGTACAGGGAGATAGCAGTACAGATAGAGAGCAGTACAGTACATGTAGTGTAGGTAGAGAGCAGTACAACAAATGTAGTACAGGTAGAGAGCAATACAGTACATGTAGTAGAGGTAGACAGCAGTACAGTACATGTAGTACAGGTAGAGAGCAATACAGCACATGTAGTACAGGTAGAGAGCAGTACAGTACATTTGGTATAGGTAGAGAGCAGTACAGCACATGTAGTACAGTTAGAGAGCAGTACAATATATGTACTACAGGTAGAGAGCAGTAGAGGTAGAGAGCAGTACAATACATGTAGTACAGGTAGAGAGCAGTACAGTACATGTAGTACAGGTAGACAGCAGTATAGTATATGTAGTACAGGTAGAGAGCAATACAGCACATGTAGTACAGATAGAGAGCAGTACAGTACATGTAGTATAGGTAGAGAGCAGTACAGCACATGTAGTACAGGTAGAGAGCAGTACAATATATGTAGTACAGGTAGAGAGCAGTAGAGGTAGAGAGCGGTACAGTAAATGTAGTGTGGGTAGAGAGCAGTACAGTACATGTAGTGTGGTTATAGAGCAGTACAATACATGAAGTACAGGTAAAGAGCAGTACAGCACATGTAGTACAGGTAGAGAGCAGTACAATATATGTAGTACAGGTAGAGAGCAGTAGAGGTAGAGAGCGGTACAGTAAATGTAGTGTGGGTAGAGAGCAGTACAGTACATGTAGTGTGGTTATAGAGCAGTACAAAACATGAAGTACAGGTAAAGAGCAGTACAGTACAGGTAGTACAGGTAGAGAGCAGTACAATACATGTAGTACAGGTAGAGAGTAATACAGTACATGTAGTACAGGTAGAGAGCAGTACAGTACATGTAATACAGGTAGAGAGCAGTACAGTACATGTAGTACAGTTAGGAGCAGTACAGTACATGCAGTGTGGTTATAGAGCAGTACAATACATGAAGTACAGGTAAAGAGCAGTACAGTACAGGTAGAGAGCAGTACAATACATGTAGTACAGGTAGAGAGTAATACAGTACATGTAGTACAGGTAGAGAGCAGTACAGTACATGTAATACAGGTAGAGAGCAGTACAGTACATGTAGTACAGTTAGGGAGCAGTACAGTACAGGTAGACAGCAGTGCAGTACAGGTAGAGAGCAGTATAGTACACTTGTTCTAAATAAAATAACAAGAGGGTTGCTAAAATGAGATGGCAATCATCACCTCTCCAAATACTTGCATCTCTCTTGAAATTGCATGTATTCATGTAGCAGAGCTGAATTTGTCATAGTTTCTTTTGTGCATGATGAGTCAGTAGAGTCAGTCATGGGCATGAAATGGAGCTGACTTACAAGATAACGGGGTCCCCATCTCATCACAGAGCACTTTTAGCATGGTTGCCTCGTCTTTATCACTGCGCTAATTTTCCTGGCTCATGACAATATAGGGGTCAGGAGAAACCTCGCCACTATGTGGGCGAGCAGATATATAACTGGTTGTCGCCTAATGATGAAAATGTATGTCCTGGGTGGCTGTCAGTTACCGCACCATGACATACCTTTTCATCATGATGATCTGTAAAACACAACCCTGCTCGTTCCGCACTAGCCCTGATCAGAAAAAACTCTGATCCCTTCACTTAAACCCTTCAGTGTTGCATTTAATCATGCTCACAACAGTGTTGAAGAGAAGGAGCCCCACCGCAGTAGTAAGGCCTAGTTCACATGTCCGCAATCTTCGTCCGCACCCGTTCCGCAAATTTGCGGAACGGGTGCGGACCCATTCATTTTGAATGGGGACGTGATGAATGCGGAGAGCACACACTGTGCTCTCCGCATCCGCATTTGCGGAGCGCGCCGCCGATCTTCCGGCTGGTGGCTCCGCAAAAATATAGAGCATGTCCTATTCTTGCCCGCAATTGCAGACAAGTATAGGCATCTCTATAGGGCTAGTGGCAAGGTGTGTTGCGGATCTGCAAAACACTACGGACGTGTGAATAAGGCCTAATCTTCAGTGTGACCACGGAGACAGCCAGAACCTTCCTTCATACCTACCTGTGCATATTTCTGTTGAAAGTCCCAATCCACTGGAATTCTGAAAAATCTCAGCTTATTGTTAGTAAAAAAAAAAAAAAACTGGACCAAAAATAAAAAAATACAAATCACATTTTACTTAAAATACAGATAAAATACAGAAAACAGTCAGTGTCCTCAGGTGCCTCACAATCCGTACTGTTTCAGCAGTTCACACATGTATTTGCAATCTATATGAGTTTTTTTTAATGAGATATATAACACGGTTCATTTTTCCTAGGAATAAGGAAATACGGAAAAACGTTCTTCGCCACCAACCATCAAATTCTTCCATTAAACACGGACAGATTTGCCTCTTGATTTTGCCCCCTGTGGATGACCAGGTAGGAAATATTTGTTGTCTGTAGATGGTCACTTGTTTCCTACCAGATACAGTTAGAAAACATTGTATCTTCCGTTTCCAGACTCAAAATTATTCTTTACAGTTTAAAAAACATTAAAGGGAATTTCCTTAGGCTCAGAAGTGCACATGTAGGAGAGTGTGTGGCGGTGCAACACGTCTGGCACAATTATTCAGGAGGCATAGTGTGGAGCTATTATATTAAGGGGGCACAGTGTGGAGGTATTATATTCAGGGGGCACAGTGTGGAGGTATTATATTCAGGGGGCACAGTGTGGAGGTATTATATTCAGGAGTCACAGTGTGGAGCTATTATATTCAGGGGCACAGTGAGGAGGTGTATTCAGGGGCACAGTGTGGAGCTATTATATTCAGGAGGCACAGTGTGGATCTATTATATTCAAGAGGCACAGTGTGAATCTATTATATTCAGGAGGCACAGTGTGGAGCTATTATATTCAGGGGCACAGTGTGGAGGTATTATATTCAGGTGCACAGTGTGGATCTATTATATTCAGGAGGCACAGTGTGGAGCTATTATATTCAGGGGGCACAGTGTGGAGGTATTATATTCAGGAGTCACAGTGTGGACCTATATTATATTAAGGGGCACAGTGTGGAGCTCTTATATTCAGGGGGCACAGTTCGGAGCTATTATATTCAGGGGCACAGTGTGGAGCTATTATATTCAGGGGCAAAGTGTGAATTTATTATATTCAGGGGCACAGTGTGGAGATATTATATTCAGAACACACAGTGTAAAGCTATTATATTCAGGGGCAAAGTGTGAATTTATTATATTCAGGTGCACAGTGTGGAGCTATTATATTCAGAATACACAGTGTGGAGCTATTATATTCAGGGGCACAGTGTGGAGCTATTATATTCAGGATACACAGTGTGGAGGTATTATATTCAGGTGCACAGTGTGGATCTATTATATTCAGGGGGCACAGTGTGGAGCTATTATATTCAGGGGCACAGTGTGGAGCTATTATATTCAGGGGCACAGTGTGGAGCTATTATATTCAGGGGCACAGTGTGGAGCTATTATATTCATTGGCACAGTGTGGTGCTATTATATTCAGGGGCACAGTGTGGAGCTATTATATTCAGGGGCACAGTGTGGAGCTATTATATTCAGGGGCACAGCGTGGAGCGATTATACTTAGGGGCACAGTGTGGAGGTATTATATTCTGGGGGAACAGTGTGGAGGTATTATATTCCGGGGGAACAGTATGGAGATGTTATATTCAGGAGTCACAATGTGGATCCATTATATTCAGGAGTCACAGTGTGGAACAGTTATTTTCAGGGGCACAGTGTGGAGCTATTATATTCCAGGGGCACAGTGTGGAGCTATTATATTCAAGGGCACAGTGTGGAGGTATTAAATTCAGGGTACACAGTGTGGAGCTATTATATTCAAGGGCACAGTGTGGAGTTATTAAATTAAGGGGCACAGTGTGGAATTATTATATTCAGGGGCACAGTGTTGAGCTATTATATTCAGGGGCACAGTGTGGAGCTATTATATTCAGGGACACAGTGTGGAGCTATCATATTCAGGGGCACAGTGTGGAGCTATTATATTCAGGGCCCAGTGTGGAGCTATTATATTCAGGGGCACAGTGTGGAGCTATTATATTCAGGGCCCAGTGTGGAGCTATTATATTCAGGGGGCACAGTGTGGTGCTAATATATTCAGGGGGCACAGTGTGGAGCGATTATATTCAGGGGGCACAGTGTGGAGCTATTGTATTCAGGGGCACAGTGTGGAGGTATTATATTCAGGGGGAACAGTGTGGAGGTATTATATTCCAGGGGAACAGTATGGAGATGTTATATTCAGGAGTCACAATGTGTATCTATTATATTCAGGGGCACAGTGTGGAGCTATTATATTCAGGGACACAGTGTGGAGCTATTATATTCAGGGGCACAGTGTG
This sequence comes from Bufotes viridis, assembly GCA_033119425.1. Taxonomy (NCBI): domain Eukaryota; kingdom Metazoa; phylum Chordata; class Amphibia; order Anura; family Bufonidae; genus Bufotes; species Bufotes viridis. Next base: position 14,754 of record JAKVIS010001701.1, read on the forward strand.
GAGCTATTATATTCAGGGGCACAGTGTGGAGCTATTATATTCAGGGGCACAGTGTGGAGCTATTATATTCAGGGGCACAGTGTGGAGCTATTATATTCAGGGGCACAGTGTGGAGATATTATTTTCAGGAGTCACAGTGTGGAGCTATTATATTGGGGGCACAGTGTAGAGCTATTATATTTAGGGGCACAGTGTGGAGCTATTATATTCAGGGCACATTGTGGAGCTATTATATTCAGGGCACAGTGTGGAGCTATTATATTCAGGGCACAGTGTGGGGCTATTATATTCAGGGGCATAGTGTCGAGCTATTATATTCAGGGGGCACAGTGTACAGCCATTATATTCAGGGGCATAGTGTGGAGCCATTATATTCAGGGGGCACAGTGTGGAGCTAATATTTTCAGGGGGCACAGTGTGGAGCTATTATATTCAGGGGCACAGTGTGGAGCTATTATATTCAGGGCACAGTGTGGAGCTATTATATTCAGGGTGTACAGTGTGGAGCTATTATATTCAGGGGTACAGTGCAGAGATATATTCAGGGGGTACAGTGCGGAGATATATTCAGGGTGTACAGTGCGGAGATATATTCAGGGGGTACAGTGCAGAGATATATTCAGGGGGCACAGTGCAGAGATATATTCAGGGGCACAGTGTGGAGATATATTCAGGGGTACAGTGCAGAGATATATTCAGGGGGTACAGTGCAGAGATATATTCAGGGGGTACAGTGCAGAGATATATTCAGGGGCACAGTGTGGAGATATATTCAGGGGGTACAGTGTGGAGGTATATTCAGGGGGTACAGTGTGGAGATATATTCAGGGGGTACAGTGCAGAGATATATTCCAGGGCACAGTGTGGAGATATATTCAGGGGGTACAGTGTGGAGATATATTCAGGGGGCATAGTGCAGAGATATATTCAGGGGCACAGTGTGGAGGTATATTCAGGGTGTACAGTGCGGAGATATATTCAGGGGGTACAGTGTGGAGATATATTCAGGGGGTACAGTGCAGAGATATATTCAGGGGCACAGTGTGGAGATATATTCAGGGGTACAGTGTGGAGGTATATTCAGGGGGTACAGTGTGGAGATATATTCAGGGGGCACAGTGTGGAGATATATTCAGGGGCACAGTGTGGAGATATATTCAGGGGCACAGTGTGGAGATATATTCAGGGGTACAGTGTGGAGATATATTCAGGGGCACAGTGTGGAGGTATTATATCGGGGGCACAGTGCGGAGATATATTCAGGGGGCACAGTGTGGAGATATATTCAGGGTGTACAGTGCAGAGTTATATTCAGGGGGCACAGTGTGGAGATATATTCAGGGGGCACAGTGCGGAGATATATTCAGGGGGCACAGTGTGGAGATATATTCAGGGGGTACAGTGTGGAGATATATTCAGGGGTTACAGTGCAGATATATATTCAGGGGGCACAGTGCGGAGATATATTCAGGATGTACAATGCAGAGATATATTCAGGGGGCACAGTGTGGAGATATATTCAGGGTGTACAGTGCGGAGATATATTCAGTGGGTACAGTGCGGAGATATATTCAGGGGGCACAGTGTGGAGATATATTCAGGGGGCACAGTGTGGAGATATATTCAGTGGGCACAGTGTGGAGATATATTCAGGGGGTACAGTGTGGAGATATATTCAGGGGGCACAGTGCGGAGATATATTCAGGGGGTACAGTGCGGAGATATATTCAGTGGGTACAGTGTGGAGATATATTCAGGGGGTACAGTGCGGAGATATATTCAGGGGGCACAGTGTGGAGATATATTCAGGGGGCACAGTGTGGAGATATATTCAGGGGGCACAGTGTGGAGATATATTCAGGGGGCACAGTGTGGAGATATATTCAGGGGGCACAGTGTGGAGATATATTCAGGGTGTACAGTGCAGAGATATATTCAGGGGGCACAGTGTGGAGATGTATTCAGGGGGTACAGTGTGGAGATATATTCAGGGGGTACAGTGCAGAGATATATTCAGGGGGTACAGTGCGGAGATATATTCAGGGGGCACAGTGCAGAGATATATTCAGGGGGTACAGTGTGGAGATATATTCAGGGGGCACAGTGCGGAGATATATTCAGGGGGCACAGTGCAGAGATATATTCAGGGGGCACAGTGTGGAGATATATTCAGGGGGCACAGTGTGGAGATATATTCAGGGGGCACAGTGTGGAGATATATTCAGGGGGCACAGTGTGGAGATATATTCAGGGGGCACAGTGTGGAGATTTATTCAGGGGGTACAGTGTGGATCTGTTATGACTGGCACCTTACAAATCACTGAGAAGAGATCAGCCTTCATAACAGATCCACACTGTACCCCTGAATAAATCTCCACACTGTGCCCCTGAATATATCTCCACACTGTGCCCCCTGAATATATCTCCACACTGTGCCCCTGAATATATCTCACACTGTGCCCCTGAATATATCTCCACACTGTGCCCCCTGAATATATCTCTGCACTGTGCCCCTGAATATATCTCCGCACTGTGCCCCTGAATATATCTCCACACTGTACCCCCTGAATATATCTCTGCACTGTGCCCCTGAATATATCTCTGCACTGTACTCCCTGAATATATCTCTGCACTGTACCCCCTGAATATATCTCCACACTGTACCCCCTGAATACATCTCCACACTGTGCCCCTGAATATATCTCTGCACTGTACACCCTGAATATATCTCCACACTGTGCCCCTGAATATATCTCCACACTGTGCCCCTGAATATATCTCCACACTGTGCCCCTGAATATATCTCCACACTGTGCCCCTGAATATATCTCCACACTGTGCCCCCTGAATATATCTCCGCACATTGTACCCCCTGAATATATCTCCACACTGTACCCCTGAATATATCTCCGCACTGTGCCCCCTGAATATATCTCCCACACTGTACCCCCTGAATATATCTCCACACTGTGCCCACTGAATATATCTCCACACTGTGCCCCTGAATATATCTCCACACTGTCCCCTGAATATATCTCCACTGTACCCACTGAATATATCTCCGCACTGTACACCCTGAATATATCTCCACACTGTGCCCCTGAATATATCTCTGCATTGTACATCCTGAATATATCTCCGCACTGTGCCCCTGAATATATATCTGCACTGTAACCCCTGAATATATCTCCACACTGTACCCCCTGAATATATCTCCACACTGTGCCCCTGAATATATCTCCGCACTGTGCCCCTGAATATATCTCCACACTGTGCCCCTGAATATAACTCTGCACTGTACACCCTGAATATATCTCCACACTGTGCCCCCTGAATATATCTCCGCACTGTGCCCCCGATATAATACCTCCACACTGTGCCCCTGAATATATCTCCACACTGTACCCCTGAATATATCTCCACACTGTGCCCCCTGAATATATCTCCACACTGTGCCCCTGAATATATCTCACACTGTGCCCCCTGAATATATCTCCACACTGTACCCCCTGAATATACCTCCACACTGTACCCCCTGAATATATCTCCACACTGTGCCCCTGAATATATCTCTGCACTGTACCCCCTGAATATATCTCCACACTGTACCCCCTGAATATATCTCCGCACTGTACACCCTGAATATACCTCCACACTGTGCCCCTGAATATATCTCTGCACTATGCCCCTGAATATATCTCCACACTGTACCCCTGAATATATCTCCACACTGTGCCCTGGAATATATCTCTGCACTGTACCCCTGAATATATCTCCACACTGTACCCCCTGAATATACCTCCACACTGTACCCCTGAATATATCTCCACACTGTGCCCCTGAATATATCTCTGCACTGTACCCCCTGAATATATCTCTGCACTGTACCCCTGAATATATCTCTGCACTGTACCCTGAATATATCTCCACACTGTGCCCCTGAATATATCTCTGCACTGTGCCCCTGAATATATCTCTGCACTGTACCCCCTGAATATATCTCCGCACTGTACACCCTGAATATATCTCCGCACTGTACCCTCTGAATATATCTCTGCACTGTACCCCTGAATATAATAGCTCCACACTGTACACCCTGAATATAATAGCTCCACACTGTGCCCTGAATATAATAGCTCCACACTGTGCCCCTGAATATAATAGCTCCACACTGTGCCCCTGAAAATATTAGCTCCACACTGTGCCCCCTGAATATAATGGCTCCACACTATGCCCCTGAATATAATGGCTGTACACTGTGCCCCCTGAATATAATAGCTCGACACTATGCCCCTGAATATAATAGCCCCACACTGTGCCCTGAATATAATAGCTCCACACTGTGCCCTGAATATAATAGCTCCACAATGTGCCCTGAATATAATAGCTCCACACTGTGCCCCTAAATATAATAGCTCTACACTGTGCCCCCAATATAATAGCTCCACACTGTGACTCCTGAAAATAATATCTCCACACTGTGCCCCTGAATATAATAGCTCCACACTGTGCCCCTGAATATAATAGCTCCACACTGTGCCCCTGAATATAATAGCTCCACACTGTGCCCCTGAATATAATAGCTCCACACTGTGCCCCTGAATATAATAGCTCCACACTGTGTCCCTGAATATAATAGCTCCACACTGTGCCCTGAATATAATAGATACACATTGTGACTCCTGAATATAACATCTCCATACTGTTCCCTGGAATATAATACCTCCACACTGTTCCCCCTGAATATAATACCTCCACACTGTGCCCCTGAATACAATAGCTCCACACTGTGCCCCTGAATATAATCGCTCCACACTGTGCCCCCTGAATATATTAGCACCACACTGTGCCCCCTGAATATAATAGCTCCACACTGGGCCCTGAATATAATAGCTCCACACTGTGCCCCTGAATATAATAGCTCCACACTGGGCCCTGAATATAATAGCTCCACACTGTGCCCCTGAATATGATAGCTCCACACTGTGTCCCTGAATATAATAGCTCCACACTGTGCCCCTGAATATAATAGCTCAACACTGTGCCCCTGAATATAATAATTCCACACTGTGCCCCTTAATTTAATAACTCCACACTGTGCCCTTGAATATAATAGCTCCACACTGTGTACCCTGAATTTAATACCTCCACACTGTGCCCTTGAATATAATAGCTCCACACTGTGCCCCTGGAATATAATAGCTCCACACTGTGCCCCTGAAAATAACTGTTCCACACTGTGACTCCTGAATATAATGGATCCACATTGTGACTCCTGAATATAACATCTCCATACTGTTCCCCGGAATATAATACCTCCACACTGTTCCCCAGAATATAATACCTCCACACTGTGCCCCTAAGTATAATCGCTCCACGCTGTGCCCCTGAATATAATAGCTCCACACTGTGCCCCTGAATATAATAGCTCCACACTGTGCCCCTGAATATAATAGCACCACACTGTGCCAATGAATATAATAGCTCCACACTGTGCCCCTGAATATAATAGCTCCACACTGTGCCCCTGAATATAATAGCTCCACACTGTGCCCCTGAATATAATAGCTCCACACTGTGCCCCTGAATATAATAGATCCACACTGTGCACCTGAATATAATACCTCCACACTGTGTATCCTGAATATAATAGCTCCACACTGTGCCCCTGAATATAATAGCTCCACACTGTGTATTCTGAATATAATAGCTCCACACTGTGCACCTGAGATATAATAAATTCACACTTTGCCCCTGAATATAATAGCTTTACACTGTGTGTTCTGGAATATAATATCTCCACACTGTGCCCTGAATATAATAAATTCACACTTTGCCCCTGAATATAATAGCTCCACACTGTGCCCCTGAATATAATAGCTCGAACTGTGCCCCTGAATATAAGAGCTCCACACTGTGCCCCTTAATATAATATAGGTCCACACTGTGACTCCTGAATATAATACCTCCACACTGTGCCCCTGAATATAATAGCTCCACACTGTGCCTCCTGAATATAATAGATCCACACTGTGCACCTGAATATAATACCTCCACACTGTGCCCCTGAATATAATAGCTCCACACTGTGCCTCCTGAATATAATAGATTCACACTGTGCCTCTTGAATATAATAGATCCACACTGTGCCTCCTGAATATAATAGCTCCACACTGTGCCCCTGAATACACCTCCTCACTGTGCCCCTGAATATAATAGCTCCACACTGTGACTCCTGAATATAATACCTCCACACTGTGCCCCCTGAATATAATACCTCCCACACTGTGCCCCCTGAATATAATACCTCCACACTGTGCCCCTCAATATAATAGCTCCACACTATGCCTCCTGAATAATTGTGCCAGACGTGTTGCACCGCCACACTCTCCTACATGTGCACTTCTGAGCCTAAGGAAATTCCCTTTAATGTTTTTTAAACTGTAAAGAATAATTTTGAGTCTGGAAACGGAAGATACAATGTTTTCTAACTGTATCTGGTAGGAAACAAGTGACCATCTACAGACAACAAATATTTCCTACCTGGTCATCCACAGGGGGCAAAATCAAGAGGCAAATCTGTCCGTGTTTAATGGAAGAATTTGATGGTTGGTGGCGAAAGAACGTTTTCCGTATTTCCTTATTCCTAGGAAAAATGAACCGTGTTATATATCTCATTAAAAAAACTCATATAGATTGCAAATACATGTGTGAACTGCTGAAACAGTGCGGTTGTGAGGCACCTGAGGACACTGACTGTTTTCTGTATTTTATCTGTATTTTAAGTAAAATGTGATTTGTATTTTTTATTTTTGGTCCAGTTTTTTTTTTTTACTAACAATAAGCTGAGATTTTTCAGAATTCCAGTGGATTGGGACTTTCAACAGAAATATGCACAGGTAGGTATGAAGGAAGGTTCTGGCTGTCTCCGTGGTCACACTGAAGATTAGGCCTTATTCACACGTCCGTAGTGTTTTGCAGATCCGCAACACACCTTGCCACTAGCCCTATAGAGATGCCTATACTTGTCTGCAATTGCGGGCAAGAATAGGACATGCTCTATATTTTTTGGAGCCACCAGCCGGAAGATCGGCGGCGCGCTCCATAAATGCGGATGCGAGAGCACAGTGTGTGCTCTCCGCATTCATCACGTCCCCATTCAAAATGAATGGGTCCGCACCTGTTCCGCAAATTTGCGGAGCAGGTGCGACGCAGATTGCGGACATGTGAACTAGGCCTTACTACTGCGGTGGGGCTCCTTCTCTTCAACACTGTTGTGAGCATGATTAAATGCAACACTGAAGGGTTTAAGTGAAGGGATCAGAGTTTTTCTGATCAGGGCTAGTGCGGAACGAGCAGGGTTGTGTTTTACAGATCATCATGATGAAAAGGTATGTCATGGTGCGGTAACTGACAGCCACCCAGGACATACATTTTCATCATTAAGCGACAACCAGTTATATATCTGCTCGCCCACATAGTGGCGAGGTTTCTCCTGACCCCTATATTGTCATGAGCCAGGAAAATTAGCGCAGTGATAAAGACGAGGCAACCATGCTAAAAGTGCTCTGTGATGAGATGGGGACCCTGTTATCTTGTAAGTCAGCTCCATTTCATGCCCATGACTGACTCTACTGACTCATCATGCACAAAAGAAACTATGACAAATTCAGCTCTGCTACATGAATACATGCAATTTCAAGAGAGATGCAGAGTATTTGGAGAGGTGATGATTGCCATCTCATTTTAGCAACCCTCTTGTTATTTTATTTAGAACAAGTGTACTATACTGCTCTCTACCTGTACTGCACTGCTGTCTACCTGTACTGTACTGCTCCTAACTGTACTACATGTACTGTACTGCTCTCTACCTGTATTACATGTACTGTACTGCTCTCTACCTGTACTACATGTACTGTATTACTCTCTACCTGTACTACATGTATTGTACTGCTCTCTACCTGTACTGTACTGCTCTTTACCTGTACTTCATGTATTGTACTGCTCTATAACCACACTGCATGTACTGTACTGCTCTCTAACTGTACTACATGTACTGTACTGCTCTCTACCTGTATTACATGTACTGTACTGCTCTCTACCTGTACTACATGTACTGTATTACTCTCTACCTGTACTACATGTATTGTGCTGCTCTCTACCTGTACTACCTGTACTGTACTGCTCTTTACCTGTACTTCATGTTTTGTACTGCTCTATAACCACACTACATGTACTGTACTGCTCTCTACCCACACTACATTTACTGTACCGCTCTCTACCTCTACTGCTCTCTACCTGTACTACATATGTTGTACTGCTCTCTACCTGTACTACATGTGCTGTACTGCTCTTTACCTGTACTTCATGTATTGTACTGCTCTATAACCACACTACATGTACTGTGCTGCTCTCTACCCACACTACATTTACTGTACCGCTCTCTGCACTCTACTGCTCTCTACCTGTACTACATATGTTGTACTGCTCTCTACCTGTACTACATGTGCTGTACTGCTCTCTACCTATACTACATGTACTGTACTGCTCTCTATCTGTACTACATGTGCTGTATTGCTCTCTACCTGTACTACATATGCTATACTGCTGTCTACCTGTACTACATGTACTGTACTGCTCTCTACCTGTACTACATGTATTGTACTGCTCTCTACCTCTACTGCTCTCTACCTGTAGTACATATGTTAGTACTGCTCTCTAACTGTACTACATGTGCTGTACTGCTCTCTACCTATACCACATGTACTGTAGCTGATCTCTGCCTGTACTACATGTGCTGTATTGCTCTCTACCTGTGCTACATGTGCTGTACTGCTGCTCTACCTCTACTACATGTGCTGTATTGCTCTCTACCTGTGCTACATTTGTTGTGCTGCTCTCTACCTACACTACATGTACTGTACTGCTCTCTATCTGTGCTGCTATCTCTACCTGTACTACATGTGCTGTGTTGCTGTCTACCTGTAATACATGTGCTGTACTGCTATCTACCTGTACTACATATATTGTACTGCTTTCTGCCAGACGGACATGTATTGTGCAGCTCTCTAACCATACTAGATGTACTGTGCTGTCTCTACCCACAGTGCATGTACTGTACTGCTATCTACCTGTACTGCATGTATTGTACTGCTCTCTAACCACACTACATGTACTGTACTGTTCGCTACCTGTACTACATATATTGTACTGCTTTCTGCCTGGACTACATGTATTGTAGCTGCTCTCTAACCACACTACATGTGCTGTACTGCTCTCTACCACAGTGCATGTACAGTACTGCTATATACCTGTACTGCTCTCTGCCTATACTACATGTACTGTACTGCTCTCTATCTGTACTACATGTGCTGTGTTAGTTCTCTACCTGTACTACATATGCTGTGCTGCTGTCTACCTGTACTACATGTACTGTACTGCTCTACCTGTACTACATGTGTTGTACTGCATCTCTACCTGCACTGCATGTGCTGTGCCACTCTCACCTCTACTGCTCTCACCTGTAGTACATATATTGTACTGCACTCTCTAACTGTACTACATGTACTGTACTGCTCTCTACCTGTACTACATGTGCTGTATTACTCTCTACCTGTACTACATGTGCTGTACTGCTGTCTACCTGTACTACATGTATTGTACTGCTCTCTACCCACACTGCATGTACTGTACTGCTCTCTATCTGTGCTGCTATCTCCTGTACTACATGTGCTGTGTTGCTGTCTGCACCTGTAATACAAGGTGCTGTACTGTTATCTACCTGTACTATATATGTTGTTACTGCTTTCTACCCAGACGGACATGTGTTGTGCTGCTACTCTAACCATACTGGATGTACTGTGCTGCTCTCTGCCCACAGTACATGTGCTGTACTGCTATCTACCTGTACTGCATGTATTGTACTGCTCTCTAACCACACTACATGTGCTGTGCTGCTCAGCTACCTGTACTGCATATGTTGTTACTGCTTTCTACCTGGACTACATGTATTGTGCTGCTTTTAACCACACTACATGTACTGTACTGCTCTGCCACAGTGCGTGTACAGTACTGTATATGCCTGTGCTGCTCTCTGCCTATACTACATGTGCTGTACTGTCTCTATCTGTACTGCATGTGCTAGTATTGCTCTCTGCCTGTGCTACATATGCTGTACTGCTGTCTGCCTGTACTACATGTGCTGTGCTGCTCTATACCTGTAGCTACGTGTGCTGTGCCGCTCTCTGCCTCTGCTGACTCATAATCTGTGGTACATATGTTGTTGCTGTCTCTAACTGTACTGCGTGTTGCTGTTCTGTATTCTGCCTATACAACATGTGCTGTACTGCTCTCTACCTGTACTACGTTTGTTGTACTGTACTCTACCTACACTTCACATGTACTGTGCTGCTCTCTATCTGTGCTGCTATCTCCTGTACTACGTGTGCTGTATTGCTGTCTACCTGTAATGCATGTGCTGTACTGCTATCTACCTGTGCTACATATGTTGTGCTGCTTTCTGCCCAGACGACTATGTTGTGCTGCTCTCTAACCACACTAGATGTACTGTGCTGCTTCTCTGCCCACAGTACATGTGCTGTGCTTGCTATCTACCTGTGCTGCATGTGTTGTGCTGTCTCTAACCACACTACGATGTGCTGTGCTGTTAGGCTACCTGTACTACATATGTTGTGCTGCTTTCTGCCTGGACTACATGTGTTGTGCTAACTATCTAACCACACTGCATGTAGCTGTGCTGCTCTCTGCCCACGGTGCATGTGCAGTAGCTGCTATATACCTGTGCTGATCTCTGCCTATGCTACATGTACTGTGCAATGCTCTATCTGTGCTACGTGGTAGCTGTGTTGATCTCTGCCTGTGCTACATATACTGTGCTGACTGTCTGCCTGTGCTGCATGTGCTGTGCTACTACTCTACCTGTGCTACGTGTGTTGTGCTGCTCTGCCTGCACTACATGTACTGTGCCACTCTCTGCTCTCTGCTGCTCTCTGCCTGTGGTGCATATGTTGTTGCTGCACTCTGACTGTACTACATGTGCTGTACTGTATACTCTGCCTGTGCTACATGTAACTGTGTGCTCTCTACCTGTTACTACATGTGCTGTGCTTAGCTGTCTACCTGTGCTACATGTGATTGTGCTGCTCTCACCCACACTGCATGTGCTGTGCTGATCTCTATCTGTACTGCTATCTCCCTGTACTACATGTGCTTTATTGTTAGTCTGCCTGTAATGCAAGGTGCTGTGCTGTTATCTACCTGTGCTATGTATGTTGTGCTGCTTTCTGCCCAGACGACGTGTATTGTGGCAGCTCTCTAACCATGCTAGATGTGCTGTACTGCTCTCTGCCCACAGTACATGTGCTGTGCTGCTATCTACCTGTACTGCATGTATTGTGCTGCTCTCTAACCACACTACATGTGCTGTGCTGCTTCAACAAGCTACCTGTACTGCATATGTTGTGCTGCTTTCTGCCTGGACTACATGTATTGTGCTGCTTTCTAACCACTACTATGTGCATGTGTACTGCTCTCTGCCCACAGTGCATGTACAGTGCTGCTATATACCTGTGCTGCTCTCTACCTATGCTACATGTTGCTGTACTGTCTATCTATCTGCACTACATGTTGACTGTGTTGCTCTCTACCTGTACTACATATACTGTGCTGCTGTCTACCTGTACTACATGTACTGTGCTGCTCTATACCTGTGCTACGTGTGCTGTGCTGCTCTCTGCCCCTACTGCTCTATCTGTGGTACATATGTTGTGCTGCTCTCTAACTGTGCTGCATGTGCTGTTCTGCTCTCTACCTATACAGCATGTGCTGTACTGCTCTCTGCCTGTGCTACATGTGCTGTATTATATCTGCCTGTGCTACATGTACTGTAGCTGCTGTCTGCCTGTACTACGTGTGCTGTATTGCATCTGCCTGTACTGCTACGTGTGTTGTGCTGCTCTCTACCTACACTACATGTGCTGTACCACTCTCTGCACTCTGCTGCTCTCTGCCCTATGGTGCATATGTTATGCTGCATATCTGGCTGTGCTACATGTACTGTACTGCTCTTTACCTGTATTGTCTAAATGTGTTGTGCTGTCTATAACCACACTACATGTACTGTACTGCTGATCTGCCTACACTGCGTGTGCTGTGCTGCTCTCTACCTGTGCTACGATGTGCTGTATTGCTCTCTGCCTGTACTACGTGTGCTGTGCTGCTGATCTGCCTACACTGCATGTATTGTACTGCTCTCTATCTGTGCTGCTATCTCCTGTGCTACATGTGCTGTGTTGCTTGTCTGCCTGTAATACGTGTGCTGTACTGCTATCTCCCTGTACTACGTGTGCTGTATTGCTGTCTACCTGTACTACATATGTTGTGCTGCTTTCTGCCCGGACGACATGTGTTGTGCTGCTCTCTAACCACACTAGATGTACTGTACTGTCTCTGCCCACAGTGCATGTACTGTGCTGCTATCTGCCTGTGCTGCGTGATAGTTGTGCTGCTCTCTAACTACACTACATGTACTGTGCTAGCTCGCTACCTGTACTACATATGTTGTACCGCTTTCTACCTGGACTACATGTGTTGTGCTGCTCTCTAACCACACTACATGTGCTGTGCTGTCTCTCCCACAGTACATGTACAGTACTGCTATATACCTGTGCTGCTCTCTGCCTATACTACATGTGCTGTGCTGTTCTCTATCATCAGTTCTACATGTGCTGTATTGCTCTCTGCCTGTACTACATATGCTGTGCTGCTGTCTACCTGTACTACATGTACTGTACTGCTCTCTACCTGTACTACATGTGTTGTGCTGTCTCTACCTACACTACATGTACTGTGCCACTCTCTGCCTCTACTGCTCTCTGCCTGTAGTGCATATGTTGTACTGCACTCTAACTGTACTACGTGTACTGTGCTGCTCTCTACCTGTGCTACATGTGCTGTATTGCTCTCTACCTGTACTACATGTACTGTGCTGCTGTCTACCTGTACTACGTGTATTGTGCTCAGCTCTCTGCCCACACTGCATGTGCTGTACTGCTCTCTATCTGTACTGCTATCTCCCTGTACTACATGTGCTGTTTTGCTGTCTACCTGTAATACAAGTGCTGTGCTGTTAATCTACCTGTGCTACATATATTGTACTGCTTTCTGCCCAGACGACATGTGTTGTGTAACTGCTCTCTAACCATACTGGATGTACTGTGCTGCTCTCTACCCACAGTGCATGTGCTGTGCTGCTATCTGCCTGTGCTGCATGTGTTGTGCTGTCTCTAACCACACTACATGTGCTGTGCTGCTCGCTACCTGTGCTGCATATGTTGTTGCTGCTTTTCTACCTGGACTACATGTATTGTGTGCATCTCTAACCACACTACATGTACTGTCTACTGCTCTCTGCCCACAGTGCATGTACAGTTGCTGCTATAATACCTGTGCTGCTCTCTGCCTATACTACATGTACTGTACTGCTCTCTATCTGTGCTACATGTGATGTATTACTCTCTACCTGTACTACATATGCTGTGCTGCTGTCTCACCTGTACTACATGTACTGTGCTGCTCTATACCTGTACTACATGTACTGTGCCGCTCTCTACCTCTGCTGCTCTATCTGTAGTACATATATTGTACTGCTCTCTAACTGTACTGCGTATTGCTGTTCTGCTATCTAACTATACAACATGTACTGTACTGCTCTCTACCTGTACTACATGTGACTGTATTGCTCTCTACCTGTACTACATGTACTGTACTGCTGTCTCACCTGTACTACATATGTTGTGCTGCTTTCTGCCCAGACTGACATGTATTGGCTGCTCTCTAACCACACTGGATGTACTGTGCTGCTCTCTACCCACAGTACATGTACTGTACTGCTATCTACCTGTACTGCGTGTATTGTACTGCTCTCTAACTACACTGCATGTACTGTACTGCTCGCTACCTGTGCTACATATGTTGTAGCCGTTTCTGCCTGGACTACATGTGTTGTGCTGCTCTCTAGCCACACTGCATGTACTGTGCTGCTCTCTACCCACAGTAAGTGTACAGTGCTGCTGTATACCTGTGCTGCTCTCTGCCTGTACTACATGTGTTGTACTGCTCTCTGCCTGTACTACGCATGTATTGTGCTGCTCTCTAACAACACTGCATGTACTGTGCTGCTCTCTACCTGTACTGCATGTGCTGTACTGCTCTCTGGTCATCTGCCTGTACTACATGTATTTTGCTGCTCTATATAGCCACACTACATGCATTGTGCTTTTCTGCCCACACTACATGTTGCTGTGCTAGCTCTCTACCTGTACTATATGTGCCGTGTTGCTCTCTACCTGTACTACATGTACTTTACTGCTCGCTACCTGTACTACGTGTACATCACTGCTCTCTAACTGTACTCCATATACTGTACTGCTCCCTACCTGTCCCACCATGTACTGTACTGCTCTCTAACTGTACTCCATATACTGCAGTGTTCTCTTCCTGTACTGCATGTATTGTACTGTCTCTACCTGTATGACATGTATTTTACTGCTCTCTACCTGTACTACATGTCTGTATTGCTCCCTACCTGTACATGTACAGTGCTGCTCTCTACCTTATTAGCCTATGTGTTTGTGTAACAATCAGCTGTGCTACATGTGCAGTTTTAACTCTGTCCTGCATGTTAACTTGGCTGTGCCTGTGGTGTAATCTGCCAGCCTTATCTGTAATCTTGTCCTGCATGTTGCTGTGCTGTACTTTGCGCATTGCATGTACGTCACTGCTCTCTGGCTGTGCTCCATATGCTGTGCTGCTCCTACCTGTCCTGCATGTACTTTGTGCACCAATACTACAAAACTTGTGTTATGTATTTTGCTGCTCCTCTGCTTGTGCTGCATGTTAACATGCTGCTCTCTGCCTGTGCTATGTGTGGTGTGCTGCTTGTCTGCCTATACAGCATGCTCTGCTGTCTTTGGCTGTGCTCTATATGCTGTGCTGCTGTCTGCCTGTACTACGTGTGCTATGTTGTCCTCTGGCTGTGCTGTGCATGGTGTGCCTGCTTTCTGCCTGTGCATTTGCTATGCTGTCTCTATTATTGCTCTGCCAACTAACTGTGCCTCTTATAGTACTTTACGTATGTGCTGTGCTGCTTTTGCTGTAATTGCATGTGCATCACTTAATATCTAAACTGTGCTCCATATGCTGTATATCTCTTGCAATCCTGCATGTGCTGTGCTGTCTCTAACTGTGATTAATAT
>JAKVIS010001702.1:0-29738 GCA_033119425.1 Bufotes viridis
TACCTGATATTATATATATATATATATATATATACACATACAGTGTGTTATATATTGTATATCCTCGTACTACATCATACACTCCATATATAAATGATAATATTATACATATACAATGTAAGTTATGTATTATATACCTCATACTACATCATACACACCTTATATACCTGATATATATATATATATGCAGTGTGTTATACATTATATACCTCATACTACATCATACACTAATTATATAAATGATAATATTATATATATACAATGTTTTATGTATTATATACCTCATACTACATCATACACACCTTATATACCTGATATTATATATATACAGTGTGTTATACATTATATACCTCATACTACATCATACACTCCATATATAAATGATAATATTATGCATATACAGTAAGTTATGTACTATATACCTCATACTACATCATACACTCCATATATAAATGATAATATTATATATATACAGTGTGTTATGTACTATATACATCATACACTCCATATATAAATGATATTATACATATACAATGTGTTATGTATTACATACCTCATACTACATCATACACACCTTATATACCTGATATTATATATATATATACAGTATGTTATACAATATATACCTCATACTACATCATACACTCATTATATAAATGATAATATTATACAAATACAATGTGTTATGTATTATATACCTCATACTACATCATAAACACCTTACATCCCTGATATTATATATACAGTGTGTGTTATACATTGTATATGTAACGGACCGTTTCTGCAGACAAGGGGTAAAAACCGTTTAGGCGATCGGCCCCCTTTACAGAGATATAGGCACAGCTACTGCAGAACACCAAACTCCCGAACTGGATACAAAATAGCACTCCAACTCCCGTACTGGAACCTCCCAAATAGCTGCTAGCAGACGAACAGGAAAAGCAGACAATCAGCTTACACTCCTGGCAATCAGTCTCTAACAGCATACAGTGAATCCCCCCAAGAACGAGACGAGGCTCCGTATTGATGGTAAACAGGAATTCTCTCATTTATTAACGGCTACCTGCCTGGTATTTATCCAGGTCTCCCACCTGGTGGACACTCCCCAGAGGACCAGAAGGAAGACTGCGACACGGGATACAGCAGCCAATCACACACATTGGGACAATACAGACACCCCCAGCATATCCCTCCCTCTGCCTGTGATACCATCACCCTACATGGGTAATGCAATCATCACAGGCAGACGAATACACACGTCTTCTGTCCTGAGACAATTGAGGAGTCATTCAATTATCTCTCAGGACAAAGGGAAATCGCCAATACACATGTGGGGACAATAGGACAGACATCACTATTCAATACACAATGTCCCACCCTTTACAATACACACAGACATTTCAGAGACAAGACTCCATTATGCACATGGGGACACAGAACAAGCATTACTGTTAAAATACACCAGGTAAGACACATTACATTAAAACTATACATTTAACATATCCCCAGATAGCTCAGGTCTGAGCGCACATTATTAAGTGAATGGCGCTCAGACCACACGAATACAGTTTAATCGCCATGGAGCCAAAGTCTTTACAGTCAGTTTCATACGAATGGGCTCCATGGGATTCCTATCTGGGGTATAACACATTCAACCAAAACTACCGAACCCCAGGCAGAAAAGCACGAATTAAGCTTTTCTGCAGGTAAAAAGATGTCTTTTAACAGGGGGCCATAGTCCAAAGGCAGCAGGCGAGCAACCAGGTTTCTCCAATGCAATGTGGCGAGATTGGTCTCGCCACATCTCTCCCTTTTCCAAACAGACTAACAGGGTATCTGACCTCCTGCCGGTCAGTGCCCTTGTTAGTCCAGCAGCCCACCCACAAAACACAATCAACAGCACAGCCCACCCACAATAAATAGTTACTGCAACTGGGTAGAGGAGAAGCTTGTCCATGTCCAGGTGCCTCACCACGGCTGTGCTGGGTACGGGTACGCTGACTTGGTGGGTGCTGCATGGGCAGAGACCCGCTCACTCTGCTCCTGTTGCCAGCGCTACTGGGAGGGTAGCCTGGCTGAAGCCTGGTTGTTGGAGGGGAGACCGACTGTCTCCCTTTAGATATACCGTCCTGCTGCTGGAGACCGACTGTCTCCCCTTCGGTTACACAGCTCTGCTGCTGGGGAAAGGAGACTGAGCTCTCTATTCCCTGCCCATTAATGATCCGCCGCTGGGGAGAGGTGGTAGTAAGCTCCTCTCCCATACATACCTTCCTCCTCAGTGGAGGGAGACCGACTGTCTCTCCTCCCAATACAGAGTCCTGCTGCTGGAGAAAGGAGACTGGGCTCTCTATTCCCTGCTGGTTACTCTGCCGCTGGGGACTGGAGACCGGGCTCCCACTCCCAACAAATAATACTGCCGCTGGGGAATGGAGACCGGGCTCCCAACTCCCGAAAAATCACGCTGCTGCTGTGGGGCAGGAACAACTACCTCTGCCCCCTGTAGCTCAGCTCTGCCGCTGGGGAATGGAGCTCAGGCTCCCACTCCCTGCAATATCTCCCCGCTGGGGAATGGAGCTCAGGCCCCAATCCCTGCAATATCTCCCGCTGGGGAATGGAGCTCAGGCTCCCACTTCCTGCAATACCGGTGGAGAGACCTCGGTCCCATCTCCACCTGCCGCCTGGGGTTCCTCCCAGTAAATTTCAATAATATCTTCCCAGCGGAATGGGTCTGGAACTGGATCTGTCACCTTGCTGTCCTGCTGAGCCTTCCCAATGGAGTGGAAGAGATCTCGGTAGTCCTGCTCCAGTTCCCACTCCAGGGTTGCTAGGTGAGCCAGGTCTTGCTCTACCTCATGGGGGTCATCCCCGTCATGCCTAGCCTCCCTCTCGTAGAAAATGTCCTGAAGTCTGTTCTGCGCAGGACTCCCGAAGTCAGGCTCTGCAAAGGACTCCCATAACAAGCCAGAACCATCAAACTCCTCTCCCTCTGGCTTGTCATGCTCGGCTGTCCAGGGTATATACTGTGCCATATACCACCAGAGCGCCTGGTAGGCATTCTCCAGCCATAGCTCCTGCCATACCCGGTGCTCTAGTTCCTTCACCCATTCATCCAGGGGCTGCTCTCCCAGAAAGGGCATCCGCAGGGCCACTTGCTTCTGCCACCGCTGCTCTTCACTGGGGAGACTCTCACCCCGCTGGTATTGTACATTGTCCAGGGCCTGGTACCAGATGCCTTTCCCACGCATCCCGGCCATCCAGGTCCTCCTCCTCGTATGACACTGCTGGTTCCATTCTGGTGCTTTTAGGGTCGCTGTACTGGGACATGCGTTGCCCCCACTTGTAAATCCAAGGAAATGGTGTCTCCTGTAGCTGTCCTTCTGGCTGTAGGAACGATCCCGCTGCTCGCCACCAATTGTAACGGACCGCTTCTGCAGACAAGGGGTAAAAACCGCTTAGGCGATCGGCCCCTTTACAGAGATATAGGCACAGCTACTGCAGAACACCAAACTCCCGAACTGGATACAAAATAGCACTCCAACTCCCGTACTGGAACCTTCCCAAATAGCTGCTAGCAGACGAACAGGAAAAGCAGACAATCAGCTTACACTCCTGGCAATCAGTCTCTAACAGCATACAGTGAATCCCCCAAGAACGAGACGAGGCTCCGTATTGATGGTAAACAGGAATTCTCTCATTTATTAACGGCTACCTGCCTGGTATTTATCCAGGTCTCCCACCTGGTGGACACTCCCTAGAGGACCAGAAGGAAGACTGCGACACGGGATACAGCAGCCAATCACACACATTGGGACAATACAGACACCCCCAGCATATCCTTCCCTCTGCCTGTGATACCATCACCCTACATGGGTAATGCAATCATCACAGGCAGACGAATACACAATGTCTTCTGTCCTGGAGACAATTGAGGAGTCATTCAATTATCTCTCAGGACAAAGGGAAATCGCCAATACACATGTGGGGACAATAGGACAGACATCACTATTCAATACACAATGTCCCACCCTTTACAATACACACAGACATTTCAGAGACAAGACTCCATTATGCACATGGGGACACAGAACAAGCATTACTGTTAAAATACACCAGGTAAGACACATTACATTAAAACTATACATTTAACATATCCCCAGATAGCTCAGGTCTGAGCGCACATTATTAAGTGAATGGCGCTCAGACCACACGAATACAGTTTAATCGCCATGGAGCCAAAGTCTTTACAGTCAGTTTCATACGAATGGGCTCCATGGGATTCCTATCTGGGGTATAACACATTCAACCAAAACTACCGAACCCCAGGCAGAAAAGCACGAATTAAGCTTTTCTGCAGGTAAAAAAGATGTCTTTTAACAGGGGGCCATAGTCCAAAGGCAGCAGGCGAGCAACCAGGTTTCTCCAATGCAATGTGGCGAGATTGGTCTCGTCACAGTATACATCATACTACATCATACACTCCACATATAAATGATATTATACATATACAGTGTGTTATGTACTATATACCTCATACTGCATCATACACACCTTACATCCCTGATATTATATATATATACAGTGTGTTATACATTATATACCTCATACTACATCATACACTCCATATATAAATGATAATATTATACATATACAGTGTGTTATGTACTATATACCTCATACTACATCATACACACCTTATATACCTGATATTATAGATAGAAAGTGTGTGTTATACATTGTATACCTCATACTACATCATACACACTTTATATACCTGATATCATATATATATACAGTGTGTTATACATTATATACCTCATACTACATCATACACTCCATATATAAATGATAATATTAAACATATACAGTGTGTTATGTATCATATACCTCATACTACATCATACACACCTTATATACCTGACATTATATATATACAGTGTGTTATACATAATATACCTCATACACTCCATATATAAATGATAATATTATACATATACAGTGTGTTATGTACTATATACCTCATACTACATCATACACACCTTATATACCTGATATTATAGATAGAAAGTGTGTGTTATACATTGTATACCTCATACTACATCATACACACCTTATATACCTGATATCATATATATATATATATACAGTGTTTTATACATTATATACCTCATACTACATCATACACTCCATATATAAATGATATTATACATATACAGTGTGTGTTATACATTGTATACCTCATACTACATCATACACTCCATATATAAATGATATTATACATATACAATGTGTTAGGTATTATATACCTCATACTACATCATACACACCTTATATACCTGATATTATATATATATAGTGTGTTATACATTATATACCTCATACTACATCATACACTCCATATATAAATGATAATATTATACATATACAATGTGTTAGGTATTATATACCTCATACTACATCATACACACCTTATATACCTGATATTTTATATATACACAGTGGGTTATACATTATATACCTCATACTACATCATACACTCCATATATAAATGATAATATTATACATATACAGTGTGTTATGTACTATATACCTCAAACTACATCATACACTTCATATAAAAATGATAATATTATACATATACAATGTGTTATGTATTATATACCTCATACTACATCATACACACCTTAAATACCTGATATTATATATATATATATATATATATATATACATACATACAGTGTGTTATACATTATATACATCATACTACATCATACACACCTTACATACCTGATATTATATATATATACAGTGTGCTATACATTATATACCTCATACTACATCATACACACCTTATATACCTGATATTATATATACAGTGTGTTATACATTATATACCTCATACTACATCATACACTCCATATATAAATGATAATATTATACATATACAATGTGTTATGTATTATATACCTCATACTACATCATACACACTTTATATACCTGATATTATATATATACAGTGTGTTATACAATATATACCTCATACTACATCATACACTCCATATATAAATGATAATATTATACATATACAATGTGTTATGTATTATATACCTCATACTACATCATACACACCTTTTATACCTGATATTATATATATACAGTGTGTTATACATTATTTACCTCATATTACATCATACACTCCATAAATAAATGATAATATTATACATATACAGTGTGTTATGTACTATATACCTCATACTACATCATACACACCTTACATACCTGATATTATATATATACAGTGTATTATAAATTATATACCTCATACTACATCATACACACCTTATATACCTGATATTATATATATATACAGTGTGTTATAAATTATATACCTCATACTACATCATAAACTCCTTATATAAATGATAATATTATACATATACAATGTGCTATGTATTACATACTTCATACTACATCATACACACCTTATATACCTGATATCATATATATACAGTGTGTGTTATACATCGTATACCTCATACTACATCATACACTCCATATATAAATGATATTATACATATACAGTGTGTTAGGTACTATATACCTCATACTAAATCATACACACCTTACATACCTGATATTAAATATATACAGTGTGTTATACATTATATACCTCATACTACATCATACACACCTTATATACCTGATATTATACATATACAGTGTGTTATGTACTATATACCTCATACTACATCATACACTCCTTATACAAATGATAATATTATACATATACAATGTGTGATATATTATATACCTCATACTACATCATACACACCTTATATACCTGATATTATATATATATATATATATATATATATATATATACACATACAGTGTGTTATACATTATTTACTTCATACTACATCATACACACTTATATACCTGATATTAAATATATATATATATATATATATATATATATACAGTGTGTTATACATTATTTACCTCATACTACATCATACACACCTTATATACCTGATATTATATATATACAGTGTGTTATACATTATATACCTCATACTACATCATACACTCCATATATAAATGATAATATTATACATATACAGTGTGTTATGTATTATATACCTCATACTACATCATACACACCTTATATACCTGATATTAAATATATACAGTGTGTTATACATTATATACCTCATACTACATCATACACACCTTATATCCCTGATATTAAATATATACAGTGTGTTATACATTACATACCTCATACTACATCATACACTCCATATTTAAATGATAATATTATACATATACAGTGTGTTAAGTATTATATACATCATACTACATCATACACACCTTATATACCTGATATTATATATATACTGTGTTATACATTATATACCTCATACTACATCATACACACCTTATATACCTGATATTATATATATACAGTGTGATTATACATTATATACATCATACACTCCATATATAAATGATAATATTATACATATACAGTGTGTTATGTATTATATACCTCATACTACATCATACACACCTTATATACCGGATATTATATATATACAGTGTTTTATACATTATATACCTCATACTACATCATACACTCCATATATAAGTGACACTAATTGGTTGAATGTGTCCAGGGGTTTTCGACTTCTTCTGGATCAACGTTAGGGATAGGGACCTAATTTAGGGATAGGAATCAGGGGGCTTGATCCAGGGTTCTAGGACTGATCGTCTTTTCCCGGGGTCGCGAAGGAATTTTTCCCCTGTGACACTAATTGGCTGAATGTGTCCAGGGGTATTCGCCTTCTTCTGGATCAACTACGTTAGGGATAGGGACCTAATTTAGGGATAGGAATCAGGGGGCTTGATCCAGGGTTCTAGGACTGATCGCCTTTTCCCGGGGTCGAGAAGGAATTTTTCCCCTGTGACACTAATTGGCTGAATGTGTACAGGGGTATTTGCCTTCTTCTGGATCAACTAAGTTAGGGATAGGAATCAGGGGGCTTGATCCAGGGTTCTAGGACTGATCGCCTTTTCCCGCGGTCGAGAAGGAATTTTTACCCTGTGACACTAATTGCCTGAATGTGTCCAGGGGTTTTCGCCTTCTTCTGGATCAACTACGTTAGGGATAGGGACCTAATTTAGGGATAGGAATCAGGGGGCTTGATCCAGGGTTCTAGGACTGATCGCCTTTTCCCGGGTCGAGAAGGAATTTTTCCCTGTGACACTAATTGGCTGAATGTGTCCAGGGTTTTCGCCTTCTTCTGGATCAACTACGTTAGGGATAGGGACCTAATTTAGGATAAGAATCAGGGGCTTGATCCAGGGTTCTAGGACTGATCGCCTTTTCCCGGGGTCGAGAAGGAATTTTTCCCCTGTGACACTAATTGGCTGAATGTGTCCAGGGGTTTTCGCCTTCTTCTGGATCAACAACTACAGGGATAGGGATCTAGTAAAATACCATTAGAAATATTATTAATAATATAACAGTAATAATAATAAGGAGAATAATAGTAATAATTCTAATAGTATATAATAAATAATAATAGGATAGTCATTAGTGTTAGTGTAGGAACCCACTTGAAGGAGGTCGCCTTGACGTGGCAAGTGGGCTTATACATTTTGATAACAATGTATACTAAGAACCTCCTGCCCATGGTTAGAGCAGCAGTAGATGGAAGACAAAATTTTTGGGGATCAGTTCACGAGCGGTGTGACATCTATTGGGGTTGTGGTGCTTTATCTGTGGGAGGCCCAGAACCATACGGGCTTAGCCTGACAGAGGGTTCTGTTGGGCGGCTCGGTCCCCCTACCTCCAGGCCAATAATATAGTAAGAATAAGAATAAGAATAAGTAATGAAAACAATAAAAAGCACAGGATTGTGATACTAGTAAAATAGGAGAATTGTAATAATAAATGACCACTTATTATGACTTTGTGTTGTCTCCTTTATTTTCGGGTTCCAGCCCCGCCCCCGCACAGACCAGAGGTGTGGAGATCCGACAGGGGGGAGGAATGATGGAGCAGGGATCCGATGCCAGCTCTCTGCTTCATTATTACAGGCAACTGTATTTGATTCCTATGGAAGCAGGGACAGCTGCCAGAAAGTGGGACATGCCTCCCACGTAATGGTACAGCCACTGCAATCCAGGACTGTCCTGCGGGATCCAGGATAGTTGGGAGGTATGTATTTTATGAGCCGTGTGAGAGATGCGATCACCCGACAAATCTGTGTTTTGCTTGTTTGTCAGTGTCGGAAGGAACCCTCACAGGCCAATTATAGAGAACCAACCTTCATTCCCAGTAACTGGCACAATCCCCTGCCAGTGTGAATGGCCCTCCATGCTACAGACCAGCTTTCTAATGGGGGCAATGCTGCAGATTGCTGCTGATATGGGGCTACTGTGCCTGACTGCATTCTGAGGGTCAATTTATAGCCACACAGTGGGATGTCACCCATAGGCTCCAATGTTAGAGAATAATGCCGCTGATTGTCAGTGTAATATACAGGACTATACATGGGGTGCAGTGTAATATACAGGACTATACATGGTGTGCAGTGTAATATACAGGACTATACATTGGGGTGCTGTGTAATATACAAGACTATACATGGGGTGCAGTGTAATATACAGGACTATACATGGGCTGCAGTGTAATATCCAGGAATATACATGGGGTGCAGTATAACATACAGGACTATACATGGGATGCAGTGTAATATACAGAACTATGCATGGGGTGCAGTGTAATTACAGGACTATACATGGGCTAATGTCCTATAAACGCCCCCTACACTTCGGAACCGCCTGGCCAAATCCTACTTAGGTTCACAGAAACAGGACCCCCAACGCACCATTGCCATGTGTCCTACATATAAGTGATGTGCACGTGTGCTATGTATAAATGACATTTGTGTGCCATGTGTCCTACATATAAGTAATGTGCATGTGTCTTATGTATAAATGACGTGTGTCCTATGTGTAAGTGACCAGCACTGCGGAGCTCCTGCTCCTGGTAAAGATTCTTCAGAGAGAAACTCGAGTGAGCCTCAAGAAAAGTGCTTGAGAAACAAGAGAGCAGAGTGAACATCTGGGAACGGCATTACAGACACTGCTGCAAGGTGAGGGACTACTGTTGAGACACCCATCGATCAAACTACCACTACGCCAGATAAAGTTCAAGTCTGAACCTGACAGTGGACACTTATACCTGCAATTAATCCTCTACAGCCATCCAACCTGCCCCCATACCTTCTTATTTGGTGCCAGAAACTGCGCTTTGCATCTGCTGCCATTGAATGTACCAGAAGTTATATTTTGCACTTAGTAAAAAGACAATGTGATATGTTCACTTCTGGCCTCATTCTTCATATACATCTCCACTGCACCAATCCCCAGGGAGCAATGGCCAAAGGCAGTACACCAAAACACAACACCTCATCAGGGCACTATTACTCCCATCCTCTGCACCGGCTCTTAAGGTGTCACGGACGTTACAGGATAGGTGCCACGAGATCAGTGAGACTTGCAACATGTGGTTTAATCTGACAGGTTCCTTATGGATCAATTTGTGTCTGTGTTGTTTCTGGTAATGGCCACAACCTTTGACTCAGGTGTTGCTTATGTGGTCATTTAACCTTCCCTATGTATTGTGGCTTCGCCCACCATGCTGTGCGGTTTATAGCTTCAGTCTTGCTGTGGATTGCTGGTGTTTAGATCTCGGCAGCGTTCCTGCGCTTCCATAGCCATTTGAAGTTAAGTGTTTTCTTCCCCTTTTGTTTATTGTTTGGGATTTCCTGTGTTGCCCTTTTCTCAGTCATTTGTGTTCAGGCCTGAGGGAGACTCCTGTTCGTCCTACTGTTTGGAGGAACAGGTAGTCTCCTGTCCTGACATTAGTACCTGGGTCCTACAGAGTGAGTTAGGACTTTAGGTTCCTGTGCATGAACTCACCTACCTCTGGGGTCAGTTCATACTTGCAGTCAGTCAGGACATTGATTAGGGTTTCTCTAGGAGGTGACCTGCTCCTTTCCCTAGTTTCTAGGCCTTTTCCCTCACCCCTTTCCCTCCTACGTCGGTGTGGGTTTCCCTCCCATAAGAAAGCATTACATCAGGGAACGCTGCATATGTTCTCTATGTATCAGTGTCGTGTGTATGGCATTATTCCTATGTATAAGCAGTAAATGTGGCATATGCCCTATGTACATCTGACAGACATGCACCATGTATTGTGTAAGTGGCATGTGCTTGTGTGCAGAATGTACAATATGTGTGTATACATGTAGTATAGATCTATTTTTCTCCAGCTTTTTTGTCATTTCTGAAGAAATGGGGGCCCCGGGACCAAACAAACAGACGCACAGGGGCTCTCTGCGGTCACACTTGTGTACATTTTACATCGTACTATGTAAGCGCTGGATGCATGATGGTCTATCTTTTTGGCTTTTCATCCCTACCTCTCCACCCCAATCACCTGATCTTTTCCCCATTAACTTTACAGAATGAGGTTTGGTTTTTTGCAGGACGGAATATATTTTTAAAGCCATTTTGAGGTACATGCTATTTATTGAAAAACTTATTTTAAGAATTCTGCCTGTTTTGTGTCTGGTGGTGGTGGGGACGACGACACTGGGTTTTGTTTTTATAATGGTCAGCGTACTGCAGTGTAAATGACATTACCTTTATTCTGTGGGGCGGTACAATTACAGCAATACCAACATGAAATAGATCTTTTTTTTATATAGATTTTACTACTTTTACAAAGAAAAAAAGGAGATTTTTGTGAAACTCACCTGTAAAATCTCTTTCTCGTAGTTCCATTGGGGGACACAGACCATGGTATAGCTTAGAGGTATTACCAGGAGGGACACTATGCAAATAGAAAGAAGGCTCCTCCTCCTCGGGCTATACCCCCAGGCTCCAGCAGGAGAACTTCAGGCGTTGCCAAAGCAGTAGGAGAAGGAGAACAAAAGGCAATGGAACCAAACAGACAGTAAACCATGAGGTCCAACCGGAGAACAATAGAAAAAGGAAATATATCCTCCCGTGCATACGCAGGAAGGGGTGGGAGCTGTGTCCCCCAATGGAACTACGAGAAAGAGATTTTACAGGTGAGTTTCACAAAAATCTCCTTTTCTCGGGCATTTCATTGGGGGACACAGACCATGGGACGTCTTAAAGCAGTCCATGGGGTGGGAGACACTCACAGCACCGCCAGGAGCCACGTCCAACAGTCAAGCGGGAACCGCGGCCTGCAACACCTTGCGCCCAAGGGCCGCGGTCAGCGGACGCCAGCAAATGCACTTGATAAAACTTAGTAAAGGTATGCAAGGACGACCAAGTGGCCGCCTTACACAGCTGGGACGCTGAAGCCCGATTGCGACAGGCCCAGGAAGACCCCACCGCCCTAGTGGAATGGGCAGTGATCCGGGCCGGAGGAATCTTACCACGAGCACGGTAAGCCGCAGAAATGGCTGATCGTATCCAGCGCGCCACAGTGGCCTTGGAGGCCGCCAAACCCCGACGAGGCCCTTCAGGAACCACAAACAAGGAATCCGAACGACGGAAGTCAGCCGTGGCTCTGAGATACACTCGAAGAGCCCGCACTACGCCCAGAGAATGGAGAGCGCGCTCCTTGGAGCTTGCCGGAGAAGGACAAAAGGAAGGCAAAACAAGGTCTTCATTAAGGTGGAAGGGCGAAACCACCTTGGGTAGAAAGGACGGGACCGGACGCAGAACCACCTTATCCTGGTGAAAAACCAGGAAGGGTTCTCTGTAGGACAGCGCAGCTAGCTCCGAAACCCGCCGAATAGAGGTTATGGCCACTAGAAAACCACCTTCCAGGTAAGGAAGGAAAGGGCCACCTCCCTAAGGGGCTCGAAGGGGCCCCCTGGAGGCCGAGGAGAACCAAGTTAAGGTCCCAAGACGGCAGGGGATGGACATACGGGGGCACCGAACGCGCCACCCCCTGAAGAAAGGTCCTCACCGGACCTAGAAGAGCAATGGACCTCTGGAAGAAGACAGCCAGAGCCGAGACCTGACTCTTCAAAGAACCGAGGAGAGACCCTTCTCAAGGCCAGACTGCAGAAAGGCAAGTACCACCGGAATGGAGAAGCGTAGGGGAGGAAGCCCCAAGGACTCACAAAAGGAAAGAAAGGCCTTCCATGTGCGGTAGTAAATCCTAGAGGAAGCCGGCTTCCGCGCCCTAATCATGGTCCGCACCACTGAATCGGAGAAGCCCGTGTCTTCAGGATAAGGGTTTCAGCAGCCAGGCCATTAAACGCAGTGACCGTAAGTTCCAGTGGAAGAGAGGCCCCTGAGACAGAAGATCCTCTCTGTCCGGAAGGGGCCAAGGAGAGTCTGCGAGCATGCGCACGACGTCCGCGAACCAGGCGCGGCGGGGCCAGTCCGGGCGATGAGAAACGTTGGGATCCCCTCCAGCGCGATCCTGCGAAGAACCTTGGGTAGCAGAGGAAGGGGAGGGAAGACGTAGAGAAGGCGGAAGTGCTGCCATGGAGATACCAGCGCGTCCACTCCGCAAGCCCTCAGGTCCCGAGTCCGAGCCAGGAACACTGGGACTTTGCAGTTCAACCTGGAAGCCATCAGGTCGACGTCCGGACGGCCCCACCTGCGGCAGAGATCCTGGAAGACCTCTGGGTGCAGCGACCACTCGCCGGGATCCACCTTGGTCCGACTCAGAAAATCCGCCGTCCAGTTGTCGACACCCGGAACATATACCGCCGACAACACCGGGACGTTGGACTCCGACCACTGGAGGATCCGCTCCACCTCCTGCATTATGGCCCTGCTGCGGGTTCCGCCCTGATGAGTGATATAGGCCACAGCCGTGGCACTGTCCGACTGGACCCGCACAGGAACCCCACAGGATCCGGGTCCAATGAGAGAGGGAGAGAAAAATTGCCCGCAGCTCTAGGATATTGATCGGAAGACGAGATTCCTCCGCCGACCAAACCCCCTGAACCGTCTGGTCCCGGAGAACACCGCCCCAGCCCGAGAGGCTGGCATCCGTGGTGACAATCGTCCAGACAACGGGAAGAAAGGACCGCCCGGACTCCAGATTCAGGGGGGACAGCCACCAAGACAGGGAGGCCCGAAACCAAGGGGGAAGGCAGACCCTGGAATCCAGACCCAGAGGGGACCTGTCCCAGCGGGGAGAATCAGTCGCTGAAGGGGACGAGTGTGGAACTGAGCATACGGGATGGCCTCGAAGGAGGCCACCATGAGGCCCAGGGTCCTCATGCACGGCCGAATGGACAGAGGCTGGGGAGACAGCAGGAGCGAACCGCCTCCTGAATCTGGGAGGATTTGGAGTCCGGAAGGAACACCTTGGCGACTGACGTGTCCAGGATTATCCCTAGGAAGGCGAGCCTCTGGGATGGGAGGAGAGTCGACTTTGGCCGGTTGATCAACCACCCGAACTGTTCCAGAGTCTGGACAGTAATTTGGACGCTGTCCACAGCTTGTGGAAAGGACGGGGCCTTTATCAGAACGTCGTCCAAGTAGGGCAAAATAGAAAAGCCCCTTGAATGAAGTAGGCCCATGAGAGGTGCCAGGATCTTGGTAAAGACCCGAGGGGCAGTAGCCAACCCGAAGGGAAGGGCGACGAACTGAAAGTGACAGTCTCCGATAGCAAACCGCAGGTAGCGCTGATGCGACTCTGCTATAGGGACGTGCAAATAGGCATCCTGAATGTCGAGCGAGGCAAGAAATTCCCCTGGAAGAAGAGAGGCAATGACCGACCGGAGGGACTCCATGCGAAACTTCCGGACCCGCAGGAACTTGTTGAGCAGCTTTAGGTCCAGGATAGGGCGCACAGACCCCTCCTTCTTGGGCATCACAAACAGGTTGGAATAAAAACCTTAGCCCTGCTCCTCCAGGAGAACAGGGAGATGACCCCCTGGTCCAGAAGAGAGGCGACCGCCCCAACAGAGCCGAGCTCGGGCGGGTCTCCCGGAACCCGAGAGGGGAAAAATGTTCCGGTGGTTTGGATTCGAACTCTATCTTGTAACCAGACGTTACAATTTCTAAAGCCCAGGCGTCCTGAATGTGAGCTCTCCAGGGCACCTGAAAGGAGAGCAGACGGCCCCCACCAAGAGAGGTGGGGCGCCCCGTCATGCAGAGGGCTGCTTGGGGGCTGCAGGACGGGCAGGCTGAGCCCTCGGGTGCCAGGAGGACTGAGCCTTGAAGGAGGGCTTTTACGGGAGTCCTGAGACCCCCGGCCGAAGATGAGGAGAACGGCCGGGCAGAGGAGAAGCGGCGAAAGGAGCGGTACCTGGGGCCAGAAGAACCCGGGCGAGCAGGGCGTCTGGACCTAGGCTGGGGCAGATGAGTACTCTTACCCCCTGTCGCAGCTGAAATAAACTCATCCAGCTGGGCCCCAAACAGACGGGAACCATCAAAGGGAAGCTTAGCAAGGGAACGCTTGGAGGAGGCACCCGCATCCCAGACCTTTCAACCAGATCTCCCTGCGCTGGATTACCGAGAGGGAGGAGATGCGGGCAAACAGAGCCGCAATGTCCATGGAGGCCTCGCAGAGGAATTTAGCTGCCTGAGACATCTGGAGGATAAAGTCCAAGGTGTCAGCAGGCGCATGCTGGTCCGTCAAATCTTGGTGATGACGTTGCAGCCACATAGAGAGGGCCCTAGCGACCCACGCAGATGCAAATGCCGGGCGCAGGGACGTGCCCGCCAGGGAAAAAATTGACTTGGATAAGGAATCCAAACACCTGTAGAGAGGAGCCGCCCAGGACTGGTAGGGCAGTATTCTTGGCCAGCCTGGCCACAGGCGGATCCACCCTAGGGGAGGAAGCCCACTTGTCAATACTAGCAGCAGGAAACGGGTACAGCGTATCCATGCGCCTAGCATAAGTAAATTTTTGGTTAGGTCAATCCCAGGCCTTGGACACAACCGCGGTAAACTCACTATGGACGGGAAACACAGCGGCCTCGGGTTTTTTAGGCGGAAAGAGGGCAAACTCCTGACTGGTGGGAGGAGTAGAGTCCTCTTGGAGGTTAAAGGTGTCACAGACCGCCGTAACCAAATCAGAGACCATAGCGGACAGTCTGGGAGGGGGATCCCGCTCCATGACCTCATCCAAATCTGACAATTCCCCCTCTGATTTCTGCTCCCTGGGGGGAGAACCATCAGAGCGCGCCTCAAGGCAGGCGGGGGAAGCGGAGACATCAGAAGAAGATTGCTGACGCTCACGCGGTCTCTTAGCGCCCGGGCGACCCCTGGGAGGGTCACTGGGGGGAGTTAGAGTTGGGAGCGCCACCGGGTTAGCGGGCGACATACGTTTAATAAAGGCCATGGCCGCCTTGGCTACTAGGGCCAAATTCGCAACAGCACTAGTCATGGCAGATGCCCAGGCGGGTACCACCGGGTCCGCAGGGGTAGGTGGGGAACCGGGCTGGGCTAGCGCAGTAGGGGCAACCTGATCCGGGCCAGGGGCAGGGCATGAGGCACAGATTCCCGTGACGGAAAGAGGCAGAAGGCACAACTTACAGGACCCCAGTGGAGCCTGAGAAGAGGCCTTGGCAGATTTTGTGGGGGCCCCAGGCTTAGGCATGATTGGCACCTTGAGAAAAAGGAAAAAAATTCTCCTAACAGACAGCGTTCAGATAGAAAACCTGGCAAAACTACCGCTCTGGCAAGCGCTGAGGTTCGTCCAAGTGCGGGAGGCAGAGAGCACGTGAAAGCCGAGGCAACCCTGCAGGAGCCGGAGGAAGGAGAGTAGGCTCCGCCCCTTCAGTGACGTCATGCGGCGGGGAAAAGCGCGCGCATATGAAGGAAAGTGAATAAAAGTAAAGAATGCCCCTTAAAACACATGCCAGCCTGCTGGGGACCCTTATTACAATGTCCCCTAATAGGGAAAAACAAAATGAGAGCCGCGGCAGGCGCAGAGACCTGCCGCACAGCAGCCGCGCCTGGAGCGGCCTCTTAAGGTTGCCCCGAAATAACTAAGGCGGCCCCGACCAAATGAGCCGGGCTCGCCATATGAGGTCCCCGCTGAGGGGATTAGATGTCCCAGGCCTGCTGGGGGTCCAGAGGAGAGGACCCCCTAGAAAAAGCGGCGGCGGCCTCCGGACATTAAAGGTGGAACCACGAATTTTAAAGTGGCACCACTATTTAAAGTGGCACCAAGGAAATGGCAGTGGCGCTGCTCTGAGTGCTGCAGAACCAGAGAAGCTGTCCCGAACAAGAAATGTGCCTCAATAAGTGCCTCAGATGCCCCCAGCCCTTGCCCATGTTCACCCAGGCGGCCCAAAAGGGACAGACAGAGGGAGAGAGGGGGAGGGGGATACACAGACTGCAGGGTATAATTATCTGATCCTGCAGTCTTCTCCCTCTGAGTCCGGACCAGCAGGGAAACACCTCTTCAGACGTCTGACTCCTCAGGGTGGGAGATACAGTGCTCTGGATGAGGGTAGGCAGCAGGTGTCCCAATGGCTGGCAGGATGGGGAACTAATGGTTGAGTCCGGATCCACTTGTCTTCTTTGGGGGAAGTGGAGGAAGCCAGGCAACGTCCATGGACGGCGGCGGTCACTCCACGGGGTACCAGGAAAGCGCCATGCTGACCTGCATCCCCATCTGTAAGAAAAATAACAAACAGGAGTAGCAGTGTCAACCTCCTTCTACAGACACTAAGCAAAGACTAGCCCGAGGAGGAGGAGCCTTCTTTCTATTTGCATAGTGTCTCTCCTGGTAATACCTCTAAGCTATACCATGGTCTGTGTCCCCAATGGAATGCCCGAGAAATAAATTTTTATTGCCATATTCTTAGAGCCATAATTTTTTGTTCTTTAATTTTGAAAAGATTTACTTTGAGGAAAGAGAGGAAGATCTGCCAGCAGATCTCCAAGCACAGCACGAACTAGGCCGTGTGACCAATGTACAGTGTCGGACCCTCGCCCATCTGATATTGATGACTTATCCTGAGGATAGGTCATCAATATAATTTACTGGATAATCCCATTAAACAGAGTGACAACTGCATAATACTGCAACCTCTCAGCTATGACAGTACATATGGCAGTGAGGAAAAGCTGTTGGGGCGCTATCACTTCTCGCTCATCCCTCTCAGCAGTAAACATCAAACTGTTGTTTTTTTCTCGAATTGCACCTGTCAACAGGACAGCCAATGTGCACTACAACTCCCAGCATACTCTTTTATTGTCAGCGGGACTCAAAACATGTATAGATTCAGACTTTCATACTAAGCCCCACTCCCCAGGAAAACAGTAAACCCATCTGTAAACACCCGGGGCCGGGGGGCTTCTCATGTCACAGAGAAAATGGAAGAACACACATTGGGTTCAATACTAAACTCTGCCCCCTTATGTCTGTTTCCTGCCCTACACAGCTAGGATGGGTTTGGTTGCCATGGGCGACACATTAGCAACCCGTTGCCGACGCGGCTTTATGACATCACAGAAGTGTCGTTCTTGAGCCCTGGAACACTGGGTGAGAGCGGGTAGAGCGAGGCGAGGATTGCGGAGAGAGGAGACGGACTACTTTTAGCTACTGAATTCTTGTATTTTTCTTACCTTTATCCCGTTTTTTCCCTTCATCCCCCGCCCCTTCCCCACATACACCTTCATTGGTGTGTGGCAGAAGAGGCAGCCACATGGCTGCTACGGGGCTGGAGGAAAACTCCAGCCCCGGAGACATATCTATCGTCCCCGGAGGCCCCCGTATGGCCAGAAGCCAAGAACATCTGGCTTCACAACGCGCCATCTGACAGCAGGATTGGAAGGTATCGTGCCGTTTATAACATCACCGTCTGAAACACCTAGACAGGAAACTGGCCGATACCTCCGACTGCAGGGAGGAGCACCACTACCGCCGGCAACACCACCTGCCGAGACCACCATAGCAGCCCAGGAAGAGAAGGAACATCAGGTACCGAAGCCCACCAGACCACCAGGTGAGGTGCAGACCCATCCCCACATGCCCAGGTTACCATTTATCTGGAGGTTTCTGAGACTGTTATCAGGGACAGTAACATCTACAGTCCGCAGTGCGCCTTACGCCGTACCATCGCGCATTAGGGTCACTGCGAGACCGCGCTATAACACCAGACTAGGCGCCCTATCAGTTACGAGGCTCGGGAGATCATGAACGCCATGCCGACTCAGAAACTTTGTGAGGGATGAGGGAGAAAACAGCTCATTTTCCATCCGAGTCCGATTACCTTTTTCAAGGTAATATATCCTGGTGCTGCGTAGTAATGTAGTGGTGGAGCTCCCTGCAGCGTGCGAGTACCATCTTAGCACACTGCTGATATTCGGATTGATTTTTTTGGTTTTGACCTCGGCTTGACTAACGGACTATGTTTGTTTGCTGCCTGCCCTGACTCCGGCCTGTATTTTGACTATGATTGTTTGCTGCCTGCCCTGACCCCGGCCTGTTTTTAGACTCTGATTGCTTTCTGCCTGCCCGGACCTTTGCTTGCTTGACTATTCTTCTGCCTACCGATTGGGTCCCTTATTGTAAATGACCACAGCATGGACAGTCCTCTCTCCAGCCTCATCTCTGGGCAAATCCCGTTTATTCTCCCGCAAATAATCATCGGGAATTTTCGTGTCTGCCGTCTTATGGAGATTCGCAGATTACATGTTTTGCATCAGTTATCAAGAATGACATCTTTATTGGTCTCCCCATAAATTATTAAATTGTTTCCGTACTATACGGGTGTTGGGACCATGATTTTGGGCAACAGGCATGCAAACACACTGAAGGAGAAATAGTGGTGTGGATCTAGTACGACCTCCTCAGCCAGTAACCGAGACCGCTAATATCCCCCAAAGAACAGATTCCCGGTGGCCGGTCAGGGGACAAACGCCATGGAGCTGCACTGATAATGCCAGTACTGCCTTATCAGTGCAGTTTTGATGGCAAGAAGGTGTGGTGACATCAAGATCACTTGACCATAGGTCCTGCACCCAGTAGTTCAGGGGAGTCAGGAGACATGAAATGACCTTCAGAGAGGTGCTTGGATAGCTTTCCTGACACTTTCTCTTCCACCTCCAGCAAGACTTTTGCAGATGGGGATGAGAAAGTGTTGCTGCAAGTAGGAGGATGGGAACAGAGAAATGCCTTCATCAGTGGAGGAGGGTGGAAAGAAGGACAATGCTGCTTTCAGTAGGGAAGAGATGGGAAGGGGGACAATGCTGCGATCAGTGGGAGAGAGATGGAAAGGGGGACAATGCTGCGATCAGTGGGAGAGAGATGGGAAGGGGGAAATGCTCTGTTAGTGGGTGAAGGGTGAAACAGGGAAAATGCTCTGTTAGTAGGAGAGGGATATAAAAGTGGAAATGCTCTGAGTGGGGAGGGAAGCAAGAAGGACAATACTGCTGTCAGTGGGGGAGAGATGGGAAGGGGGACAATGCTGCGATCAGAAGGGGAGAAATAGGAAGGGGATGCTCAGTAGTGGGGAGAGATGGGAAAGGGCAAATGATCTACAGCTGCCAATGAGGGAGGGGTGGGAAGGGGTACAATGCTGCTGCCTTGTGGCATTTGGGGAGGTACTTTGTGCCGCAATGTGCCCTTTGTTCGGCACTGCTGGGGGGCATGTTGGGTTGCACTGGCTGCATGTGAATAAAAGTCCACTCCTTGCTGTAAAGTGTGCGCAATGCAAGTGTCAAGCAGGGTTCCCAACCCAAATTTTAGTTTTTTTTCTGGGCAATTTATCCAAAAATCAGGGCCAGCCAATATTTTTTATGGAAAATTGGAAAACTGCAAAGAACTATAAAGATTACAAGTGATACATGTCTATAGGTCAGATACTCATGGTGAAAATATTACCAGCATTTACTGTGAGCTCTAAAATACTGAGAATTACAGCGACCTGCCCAAGTATCAACAGCCTCAAAAATAATAATGGACACTGGAAGAAAGTCCCCTATTTTTATGGACTGCCCAGGAATTTCTGGATGGTTGACAACCCTGGCGTAAAGACGACCACATGGTCGCTCCATCTGGACGGCCGTTATCTTCTGCTCCCTCCTCGGCTTTTTGGAAACATCCAGAATAAGAATTAGGTGGTCGACCTAACCCTTTCCTGTACTAACCCAATATGGGTTACAGACTCATCTTGCTCTTTAGTACGATGCAGACGATGACTCTTCAAGACGACAATACAAAGACAAGTTCCCTCCTCTGGCTGCAATCTATAGGCAGGAAGGAATTCCCTCCTGTACAAGGTAATCGGCGTCTCTACAATGTCCTACCATCTCCGCAGACGTCAGGATTTTCCATCCGTCACCATCATGTCCTGTATTTGTAGGGGTTTGTACCAGGCCTGCTGAAGACGTCACACTGGGCCCTCCAGGTTCTGTCCTACAAGGAACTGAAGATACATTATAGTAAGAATTACATCCACCCAGTGACCCAAAACTGGTAATAACCCATCTCATTGTCTATGTATTGTTCTGAGTGGTAGGTCTCCTGAGCAGGGGTGTAACCATCACAGTCACAGGGGTGCCACCAGACCAGGAGGGGTAGGGGGCCCGCCCAGATCCATAGTGCCAGATTCTAATATTACCACCTCCTCAGGAGGCATGAAGGGGATAATAGTAATGTAGGGGACATTATCATATAGAGGCAGATATGAGGATATTATTATTGGCACAGTGGGGGCCACTAGTACTGTGTAGAGCTACAAAGGTGCACTGCTACTGCACAGATCACAATACCTTCTTAGGTACATCGTTTGGCAGTAAAACCCTCTATAAGCCTCTGTAAGGGAGGGTGGCCCTGCCTGATCGTCTCACCCTGTGACTGTCGGGGCTCATGCAAATTTGTGGCCCACAAAAGTGGGTCCGCAAAACACGTCCACTGGCTGTGTGAACTATGTGGTGCGGATGGATTCATGATCTACAACATACGACAGAAGATAGGACTTCATCTATCTTTTGTGGAGAGGAGGCACAGATCGGAAGCACTTTGAAGCGCTTCCAATCTGTGCCTCCGCACTCCAAAAAGATAGAACATGTGCTATATTTGGCCGTAAGTTGCAGATCGTGGACCCATTCAAGTCAATAGGTCAGCATCCGCAAACGGAGTGCACATGGCCGGAGCCCGTGCAAATTACGTCCGCAGCACGGGAACTGAGTCAGTACGGTGGTGGGATTTCAGTGGTTAATGAGACCTCCGCCCATCCTCAGAGCCGCATCTATAGACTGATCCCCTATTCCTATGACAGGTCCGGTTTAGTGGCGCAGTGTAATGGACCCCAGTACTGCTCAGCGTTATCATACACCCATTACTCCGATGCCTTGGAATACTTCACAATGGCTGCCTTGTCGAGGACATTTGCTGTGACACTACTTACCTCTCAGGATTGACACAATGAATGCTGGAGGGTCATAGATGTTATCAGATAGACATGGAGGTAAGTCGATGTGAGCTGTGCTCTAGGATGTTAAAGGCTCTGGTTTGGAACTAATTCGGACGCCATTTGGGGGAACATGTATTAGAAGCTGCGTTTTATACACTGGTCCTAATCTCTGTGCTGCTGGCATCAGATGCACCACAATTACGGAGATCTTCATACCTCCTAATGATTGTGACACTGCCTGGCAGGTCCGTGTGACAGAACTGAAATCTGCACCAGCTCACAATGGTAAAATGTTGGGGGTGGCCCACTGTATGGAAAAGTGCAGTCTGCAGCGGTCAGGCCTCAGGCAGGTGAATGGGGGTCTACAGCTATGTCTCCTTTGTCTCATATGTAATCTAAGATACAATAAAGTATGAAATCTGAAGCATATGGAGATGTAGGAGGCCCCATAGACTCCTTTAGGTGCCACGTGATGTAACTGGGAGGTTGTAGGGAGCTGTAATACCGTTGTGTACATGAGAACATAATCCACATCTCGAGGGTGCTGGGAATTCTCCAGAGGATTCCCTAGTATTAATACAATGGGAGAAATCTGCAGTCTCTACAAGAACAAGGCGCTCTGTCCATGTAGTCTGGAACGCCCCCTAACTGCCCAATAACAAATGACTGGGGGCGGGCCAGACTACACAGACTGAGGTGCAGCCACTAACAGAGAGGACGGGGCTTTACCTTACAACATGAGGTCCTATTCCTGTCTCTTCTGTCTTATAGGAAAGGTTTCCACCACTTCTACCAGGAAACAGCCCCCAACGTGCTGGGAGTGACCCCCGCCTGCTGCATCTCCTCACTGCTCTATGAGAACGTCTCTCACCTCCTGCTAGGAAACCAATAAAGAGAAAAATTCTACTATTTCATACAATCCCATTCTACGACCACAGTCCAGATGTTCTGTAATAAAGATGAATGTAAAATCCATAGACAAGCCTGATTCCGCTAATCATTTATTACATGGACGCTGACTTACCTATTACAGTGAAATTCCTATGATCCGGCATCTAATAATCCAGAAGGTCTGATTAACTGCCACTTGTTTCCAGGCGAGATCTGAAGTGAAACAGGCCTGTGATAAAGAATTTGGTTTAGCATTTGAATGTGATATCTCCTAAATTCAGCCAATAATCTAGAATATTTGAAATTTTGGCATCTGATTATCCGTGTTTTACTTGATGGTCAGAAGGTCGGCAGGAGCCCTCACAGGCCAATTATAGAGAACCGACGTTCATTCCCAGTAACTGGCCCAATCCTCAACCAGTGTGAATGGGCCCTTCTAGCTACAGGCCAGATTTCTAATGGGGGCAATGCTTCTGCAGGACTATATATGGGGTGCGGTGTAATATACAGGACCATACATGGGGTGCAGTGTAATATACAGGACTGTACATGGGGGTGCGGTGTAATATACAGGACTATACATGAGGTGCAGTGTAATATACAGGACTATACATGGGGTGCAGTGTAATATACAGGACTATACATGGGGGTGCAATGCAATATACAGGACTATACATGGGGTGCAGTGTAATATACAGGACTATACATGGAGTGCAGTGTAATATACAGGACTATACATGGGGCGCAGTGTAATATACAGGACTATACATGGGGTGCAGTGTAATAAACAGGACTATACATGGGGTGCAGTGTAATATACAGGACTATACATGGGCTGCAGTGTAATATACAGGACTATACATGGGCTGCAGTGTAATATACAGGACTATACATGGGGTGCGGTGTAATATACAGGATTATACATGGGGTGCGGTGTAATATACAGGACTATACATGGAGTGCAGTGTAATATACAGGACTATACATGGGGCGCAGTGTAATATACAGGACTATACATGGGGCGCAGTGTAATATACAGGACTATACATGGGGTGCAATGTAATATACAGGACTACACATGGGGTACAGTGTAATATACAGGACTATACATGGGGTGCAGTGTAATATACAGGACTATACGTGGGGTGCAGTGTAACATACAGGACTATACATGGGCAGCAGTGTAATATACAGGACTATACATGGGCAGCAGTGTAATATACAGGACTATACATGGGATGCAGTGTAATATACAGGACTATACATGGGGTGCAGTGTCATATACAGGACTATACATGGGGTGTAGTGTAATATACAGGACTATACATGGGGTGCAGAGTAATATACAGGACTATACATGGGGTGCAGAGTAATATACAGGACTATATATGGGGTGCGGTTTAATATACAGGATTACACTTGGGGTGCAGTGTAATATATAGGACTATACATGGGGTACAGTGTAATATACA
Organism: Bufotes viridis; assembly: GCA_033119425.1. Lineage (NCBI taxonomy): Eukaryota > Metazoa > Chordata > Amphibia > Anura > Bufonidae > Bufotes > Bufotes viridis. The sequence continues at coordinate 24,765 of JAKVIS010001702.1, forward strand.
GGACTATACATGAGGTGCAGTGTAATATACAGGACTATACATGGGGTGCAGTGTAATATACAGGACTATACATGGGGGTGCAATGCAATATACAGGACTATACATGGGGTGCAGTGTAATATACAGGACTATACATGGAGTGCAGTGTAATATACAGGACTATACATGGGGCGCAGTGTAATATACAGGACTATACATGGGGTGCAGTGTAATAAACAGGACTATACATGGGGTGCAGTGTAATATACAGGACTATACATGGGCTGCAGTGTAATATACAGGACTATACATGGGCTGCAGTGTAATATACAGGACTATACATGGGGTGCGGTGTAATATACAGGATTATACATGGGGTGCGGTGTAATATACAGGACTATACATGGAGTGCAGTGTAATATACAGGACTATACATGGGGCGCAGTGTAATATACAGGACTATACATGGGGCGCAGTGTAATATACAGGACTATACATGGGGTGCAATGTAATATACAGGACTACACATGGGGTACAGTGTAATATACAGGACTATACATGGGGTGCAGTGTAATATACAGGACTATACGTGGGGTGCAGTGTAACATACAGGACTATACATGGGCAGCAGTGTAATATACAGGACTATACATGGGCAGCAGTGTAATATACAGGACTATACATGGGATGCAGTGTAATATACAGGACTATACATGGGGTGCAGTGTCATATACAGGACTATACATGGGGTGTAGTGTAATATACAGGACTATACATGGGGTGCAGAGTAATATACAGGACTATACATGGGGTGCAGAGTAATATACAGGACTATATATGGGGTGCGGTTTAATATACAGGATTACACTTGGGGTGCAGTGTAATATATAGGACTATACATGGGGTGCAGAGTAATACACTGGACTATAAATGGGATGCAGTGTAATATACAGGACTATACATGTGGGGTGCAGTGTAATATAACCTACAGGCAACATTTTCATCAGTCTCCACACCCATTGCCACCACTCACACAGTCTCCATACTCATCAGCACCACTCACACACAATCTCCATACTCACCACCTCACTGGGATTTGAACCAAGGACCTCACCACACTAAGACAGCAGTACTCACCACTGAGCCACCATGCTGCCCATCACAAGCAACCACTGCTGCCCATCACAAGCAACCACTAGGAGGTGGGCAATGACATGACCGAGCACTGGGAGGAGGCCCCCATTTTTAGTGTTTTCAGACAGATTGTAATGTGTCGGGCAGTGTGGTGGCTCAGTGGATGGCCCTTGTGTCTTGCAGACCTGGGATACTTGGTTCTAATCCAATTTATTTTTGCTCACCCGTAGAACAGCATCATATCACACAGCCATAGTCACCACTCACGAAAACACACAATCTCTATTAAGTATATCTGTAGCAATCTATTCCAGGTCTCCATTCTGGAGAGTGGGGAAGGAGGCGTGAGGTTATCAGATCCAAACCTCCAGGGAGTTTGCATTATGGAAGTTAATGAGCAGTTGTCACAGCCCCGCCCCTTTCGCCAACATCACCAAATAGTATTAGGATCTTGTGTAAGGTGCTGTTTTGTATGAATATACACACACTCTATGGCCAAAAGTATGTGCCCCCCTCCTTATCTCATTCCAGAAGAGAACAGAAGCTTTTCCATCAGTAACTGTAAATAATGGGACATTTTCTGCGATGTGCAGCAGCAGCCGCAGTTCATTTCACAGACGTGCTAGACCCTTTAATTAACCAGGGCACCCTCGTTTTGTCACGCGGTCATCTGTGCCAGGTCAGACGCCAGAATGGTCTGTTGCTTTGGTATGACAGAAAATGACTGCTAGGGTACGTTCACACGTGAATCTGTCCCTTGTGTTTTTTACCTGTAGAGTTGAGACGTTTCTTCTGGCATTTTCTGCTCACAGTGTGGATCACCACTGGCATTTTCATCCTATAGAGAAGGTGTTGGCAAAATACCTGAAAAACCAGCAAACGCTTCAACATGGTGCAGTTTTAAACGAACACAATAAAGACCTAGAAGTGACCCTCAGGGTCCTAGGTCCTCTCCTCTATTCTTTCTACACAGCGGCTATCAGTAGATTTGGATTTCAGTACCACCTCTATGATGATGGAACCTAGCTATACATGTCATCCTGTGACATCACCCGTGCTACACATCACCAGTGACTGTCGGTCCACTGTCCCTCTCTATTTCTCTCAAAAACTGATCTTCTTGTCTTTCCCCATTTACTAACCTACCCAAACTGGATATCTCAATGCAAGTCTATGGTACCTCCATAATCCTGGGGCCGCTGTCTTGAGGTTATGTTTGACTCTCATGCAATCACTGGCACGCTCATGTCACCGGCACCCCAAGAACATCTCATGAATCCACCCTTTTCTCAAGGTGAAAACGGGCCAAACACCTATTGTTGCCCTGATTTATTCAGTCTTCCCCTCCTCAGTCTCTCCTAAATGTAGCGGGACTCTTCTTTCTGTCCAAGGATCCACCACAGCCATGGCGGACTGTCAATGGAGGCAGATGGTGTGGTTGATATGGGGCCTGACAGGTTGGGGCGCCCATCAGCCCCAACAGAAGTCCCTGATCTGCTCTATGGAGTCCCGGAGTTGGCACCCTGACATAAAAGGGGGCATTCAGCATTCTGATAGTGTCGGAGGATAACCCTGTATACTTAAAGGGGTATTCCAGTTTTAATGACTACAATTATTTATATAGAGAATAGGATGTTGAACAATTTTCTAATAGACATCTATTGAAAAGGTTAAGACTTTTATTATAGCTGATCCTATACAGTAACCTCTTGCTAAAGAAAAAGAAATTGTACGGCTCCTGTAAAATTCATCCATAGGAGAGCTGGCTAGGACTAAACATGGGGTCAGTTATGACCCTCACAAGTATCGTGTGACTTGGCTTTTAGTTATATTCCCAGGTATCTAACTAGTGAACACTATAGTAGTGTACTGGGGAGCACTGCCATTTTACAACATCACCTAGAGACAGTCCGCCATTTTCATTTTACAACATCACCTAGAGACAGTCAGCCATTTTCATTTTACAACATCACCTAGAGACAGTCAGCCATTTTCATTTTACAACATCACCTAGAGACAGGCAGCCATTTTACATCACCTAAAGACACCAGAGATCCTGACATTAACGCCTTCACTGCCAAAAGACATTCTTGCAGTATACGTTCGGTCTGTGTATTCTACAGATACTTTTGGCGCATGCACCAGGAGATTTCCTTCGCATATAGTGAATGAAGTGTTCAAACATGATGTGAACACACCCTTAGGCCTCATGCACACGGCCGTTGTCTGGGTCCGAGCCGCATATTTCAATGGGGCCGCAAAAGATGCGGACAGCACTCCGTGTGCTGTCCGCATCCGTTGCTCCGTTCCGTGCCCCCGCAAAAAAAATAGAGCATGTCCTATTCTTGTCCGTTATGCGGACAAGAATAGGCATCTCTATAATGGGCCGCGTTCCGTTCCGCATTTCGGAACAGCTTCCGTGTTTTGCGGATCCGCGATTTGCGGACCGCAAAACACCAACGGTCGTGTGCATGAGGCCTTACCCTTAGGTTTCTAACTGCCTGATTCTCTAGCTGAAAGGGCACAATAGTCAGAATGGGGCCTGGATAAAAGGTGGGGGAGCCATGACCCCCAAAGTGTTGTACCTCCTTCTTTCAACTGACTGTGGGGGTCTCGGGAGTCAAAACCTCACCAATGACACGCTAATGATCAGTGTCGGACTAGAGTACAATGAGCCCCTCCAGAGGAATGGATAGAAAAACACGTACCCCTGCCATATACCTTACACATAATGTTGCCATATACATATACAAAAATCCCGTTATATAACACACAGAAATACTGCCACCATACACTTTGCTCACAATCCAATCATATACTGTATATAATTTCTCCATATAGTATAAAAGCAAGTTCTACATATAATGTAAATATAATATATAGTGTACACATAATGTCGCCATACACTGTACATATAGTCAGTGCCTCTATATAGTGTACATATAAATGCCACCATATGCTGCAAACACAAACACCATCATAAACTGAACTATATAATGTATAGTTACTCAAGTACTGCTCTAAACTGTACATAAATAATGCTGCCACATACTGTACCACAGAGAATCCTGCCATGTACTTTGCACAGAAGTAAATGACTAATACACATAAGTAATGCCACACAAGCAGCATATACCTACAGGACTGTGCTACTATTGGCTCTCGGGCCCCAGGTAGCGGTATTTCTGACACTGCGCAGTGTGAACTGGTCATGTGCTGTTGTCATGAAAGAGTATGGTGAGTGGATAAATGGCACCACTGTAAGTAACTGATGTGAGAGGTGAACGTCAGTAAGGTGTGCGAGGGGCGGACCGACACCCTACAGGGGAGCAGCTCGCCCCCAAAATGACCCAGGAGGCACCAGACGTGTGTCTAACACCACACTTCAGAGAACCTACTGCATACTGGGCTCCGGAGCAGACGGACGGTCACCTCCGATAATGAACTTGCATCAGCAGAAAAAGCTTACATTTTCTGGGCAGTATTGGAATCGGACCTCCACTGATCGGTAAAGGGTTGTCCTCTCCGATGAGTCAGGTTTTCTGCTTCATGGAACAGATGGAGAAACATCAGAGAACAAAGACCCTGCAGCCATTGCTGGAAGAACACAAACCGGTGGTGGCTGCGTTATGGTCCGGGAAGGTTTGGTGGCATTCTCTAGGGACACTCATCCATGTGGAAGGCACTCTCCACCGATTTGGGAATTAATCCATCCTTGCAGATCACACCCACCCATACATGCTGATTGTCTCCCCTTGGGCACATATGATCTTCCAGCAAGATGTCACACTAGAAATGTCTAACATTGGCTGGAAGAGTCTGACCAAGGCTTCAGAGTACCACCATGACCCCTACTTCCCC
>JAKVIS010001703.1:0-29798 GCA_033119425.1 Bufotes viridis
GTTGTAGTCCGTGGATGAGGCGCTGATAGATGCGTTTTGTTTTTATGCCATACACTATAGGATTTATTGCTGGCGGTAAGAGGAAGTGCAGATAAGCCAGGGGACATGTATGAAATTGGTCTTGTGGTCCCCAAATCTGTGAATCATGGAGAGGCCAATCATGGGGCTGTAGAGAGAAGCACCACAGTGATATGGCACGCACACCTGTGGAAGGCTTTACAACGCTCCGAGCGGAGCTCAGGCGACACACGGCTCGCAGTATGAGGATGTAGGACAGGGTGATGAGGAGAGCATCCAGGCCCATCGTGGATAAGACTGCAAATATGCTGTATATGTTATAGGCTGATAGCTGCGAGCAGAGGAGCCTCATGACATCTGGGTGCAGGCAGAAGGCATGGGACAGTGCGCCGCCCATACACAGACTGGAGTCCTGCAGCATCAAGACGATGGGCAAAATTACAGTCACACCCCGTAAAACCATGAGTAGCCCCAACTTGCTGATAAGTGGTCTGCTGAGGAGAGATGAGTATCGCAGAGGGGTTGCAGATGGCCACAAATCTGTCGTAGGCCATTGTTAGAAGGACAGAAGATTCCATGACAGACAAGGAATGAATGAGGAACATCTGGAGCAGGCACAAAGGCACTGGAAGCCTGAGGGACTGGAGACAAAACACCCCTAATACTGTGGGGATTGTCACCAGGGACAGACCCAGGTCAGTGAGTGCCAGCATGGAGACCAGGTCATACATGGGCGTCTGCAGAGACTCATCCGTCCTAGTGATGACGAACAAGATGCCGTTTCCAGTCAAAGAAATGACGTAGACAAAGCAGAACGGGATGAATATCCAGGAGTAAATGTGTTCCAGGCCGGGGATTCCTACCAAGACCAGGGTCAGGACATTTCTGCTGTCTGTAGTGTTCACCGAGGAGATCATTCTGCTCCTAGACACAGAAAGAAGACTGGCCATACATCTCCATGTCACTAGTGGATCTACCCACCCAATGTATAAGAACATGCCGCTGATGCTAGGTAGGCTGGTCACTGTTGCAGCCTGCTATTGGTTGCTCCCCTGGTGCCGGATGAGATGTGGCGGGAGATGCAGTGGCGGCCGAGCAGCAATCTAGAGGGACATGGGTGCCAGGCATTGGGTAAGTATCATCTATAGGAGGGGCCTGGGCTCTGAGTATTTCTACTATTGGATAATCCCTTTCACTCTAGTTGTGACCCTAACCATAGCCCTAACCATCTCTGTCCGTAACCCTAACCTTCCCTAGCCATAGCCCTAATCATCTCTAACCGTAACCCTAGCCATCTCTAACCATACCGTAACCTTCCCTAACCATAGCCCTAACCATCTCTAACCGTAACCCTAACCTTCCCTAACCATCTCTATCCGTAACCCTAACCTTCCCTAGCCATAGCCCTAATCATCTGTAACCGTAAGCCTAACCTTTCCTAACCATCTCTAACTGTAACCCTAACCTTCCCTAACCATAGCCCTAATCATCTCTAACCATAAGCCTAACCATCTCTATCCGTAACCCTAACCTTCCCTAGCCGTAGCCCTAATCATCTCTAACCATAAGCCTAACCTTCCCTAACCATCTCTATCCGTAACCCTAACCTTCCTAGCCATAGCCCTAATCATCTGTAACCGTAAGCCTAACCTTTCCTAACCATCTCTAACTGTAACCCTAACCTTCCCTAACCATAGCCCTAACCATCTCTAATCGTAACCCTAACCTTCCTAACCATAACCCCAACCTTCCCTAGCCCTAATCATCTCTAACCATAACCCTAACCTTCCCTAACCATAGCGCTAACCATCTAAACCTAACCCTAACCTTCCCTATCCATAGCCCTAACCATCTCTAACCGTAACCCTAACCCTCCCTAATTGCCACCATAACAATAACCATCTGTAACCTGATATTCCCACACAGCCTGTAGCTCTCACCTTCCTTCACCCTAAGTGTTGTCCTCTTCCTATCCCTAACCCTCTGTAACCCTAGCCGCCTCTGACTGTAACCCTAGCCGCCTCTGACTGTAACCCTAGCCGCCTCTGACTGTAACCCTAGCCGCCTCTGACTGTAACCCTAGCCGCCTCTGACTGTAACCCTAACCGCCTCTGACTGTAAACCTAACGCTAACCTCACTTAATCCTGACTGTAAGGGGTTATTCACAGGACGCTCTCTGTTTTGCGGTGCAGACATTGTGGACCCCATAGATGCGGTTGTGGTCAGTGGCATCTCGCACTTTGCCCCGTTGTAACAATACCTATTCTTATACGCACAGACATGAGTAGGACATGTTCTAGCTTTTACGCAGGGCTACCGCACGCATTTTTTTGCTGCCCCATTGAAATTAGTGTGATCACCAGAAATGTGGATCAGAAGGGGACTGAAAATACTGTCTTGTGAAAAGCCCTTTACCCGATCATTCATTAAAGGGGTTATCTCACCATATACATAGGATAGAGCACAACTCGGTGATCAGCGAGGATCCATCTGCTAGGACCCTGCAGATTACTAGAAAGAGGTGCCAGAGTCCCCAGACTGAGCGGGGTGGTGGTCATGCTTCCATGCTGCCGCTCTGTTCAAGAAGTCTCCTCCAGCTCATTCTTGTGATCCTGTGGAGAGTGGAGGGGCTCTTACCATGACACAAATAATCGAACCCTCACCTTAATTCTAACCAGAATATCAGCTTTCTCTAGTCCTACCTCTACCCTAACCTTCTCTAACTGTAACATATTACCAACCTTCCTAACCCGAACCATCTCTAACTCTAATAGTAATCCTCTCCAGCTGTGACCATAAGCCTACCCCTCGAACCGCAATGCTAACCTTCTCTAACCATAACCCTAATCCTCCATTACATAACACTAATCCTCTCTAACTGCAACCCGAACCTTCTCCAACTCTCACCATAACCCCAACCATAACCCTAATCCTCTCTAACTGCAACCCGAACCTTCTCCAACTCTTACCATAACCCCAACCATAACACTAATCCTCTCTAACTGCAGCCTGAACCTTCTCCAACTCTCACCATAACCCCAACCATAACCCTAATCCTCTCTAACTGCAACCCGAACCTTCTCCAACTCTTACCATAACCCCAACCATAACACTAATCCTCTCTTAACTGCAACCTGAACCTTCTCCAACTCTCACCATAACCCCAACCATAACCCTAATCCTCTCTAACTGCAACCCGAACCTTCTCCAACTCTCACCATAACCGCAGCCCGAACCTTCTCCAACTCTTACCATAACCCCAACCATAACCCTAATCCTCTCTAACTGCAACCCGAACCTTCTCCAACTCTTACCATAACCCCAACCATAACACTAATCCTCTCTAACTGCAACCCGAACCTTCTCCAACTCTCACCATAACCCCAACCATAACCCTAATCCTCTCTAACTGCAACCGAACCTTCTCCAACTCTCACCATAACCGCAACCCGAACCTTCTCCAACTCTTACCATAACCCCAACCATAACCCTAATCCTCTCTAACTGCAACCCGAACCTTCTCCAACTCTTACCATAACCCCAACCATAACACTAATCCTCTCTAACTGCAACCAGACCTTCTCCAACTCTCACCATAACCCCAACCATAACCCTAATCCTCTCTAACTGCAACCGAACCTTCTCCAACTCTCACCATAACCGCACCCGAACCTTCTCCAACTCTTACCATAACCCCAACCATAACCCTAATCCTCTCTAACTGTAACATATCACCAACCTTCCCTAACCCGAACCATCTCTAACTGTAATAGTAATCCTCTCCAGCTGTGACCATAAGCCTACCCCTCGAACCGCAATGCTAACCTTCTCTAACCATAACCCTAATCCTCCATTACATAACCTAGTCCTCTCTAACTGCAACCCGAACCTTCTCCAACTCTCACCATAACCCCAACCATAACACTAATCCTCTTTAACTGCAACCCGAACCTTCTCCAACTCTCACCATAACCCCAACCATAACACTAATCCTCCATAACCATCTCTATATGTAACCCCAACCATCTCTATGCATGAGACTAACCTTCTAACCCCACCTGTAACCCTAAACTTCTCTGACTGTCTATGACCAGTACTTCCTTAACGCTAACCTTCTCTCACCAGAATCTTTCTACTCTTGTCTTTTAGGATTTTTCTTCACGAGACACATCTGCACAGTCTGACATCTGTCTACGCGACACATCTGCACAGTCTGACGTCTGTCTACGCGACACATCTGCACATTTTGACGTCTGTCTACGCGACGCATCTGCACAGTCTGACGTCTGTCTACGCGACCCATCTGCACATTCTGACGTCTGTCTGCGGCCCATCTGCACATTCTGACGTCTGTCTACGCGACCCATCTGCACATTCTGACGTCTGTCTACGCGACCCATCTGCACATTCTGACGTCTGTCTACGCGACCCATCTGCACATTCTGGCGTCTGTCTGCGACCCATCTGCACATTCTGACGTCTGTCTACGCGACCCATCTGCACATTCTGGACGTCTGTCTACGCGACCCATCTGCACATTCTGACGTCTGTCTACGCGACCCATCTGCACATTCTGACGTCTGTCTACGCGACCCATCTGCACATTCTGACGTCTGTCTACGCGACCCATCTGCACATTCTGACGTCTGTCTACGCGACCCATCTGCACATTCTGGCGTCTGTCTACGCGACCCATCTGCACATTCTGGCGTCTGTCTACGACCCATCTGCACATTCTGACGTCTGTCTACGCGACCCATCTGCACATTCTGACGTCTGTCTACGCGACCCATCTGCACATTCTGACGTCTGTCTACGCGACACATCTGCACATTCTGACGTCTGTCCACGCGACACATCTGCACATTCTGACGACTGTCTGCGACACATCTGCACAGTCTGGCGTCTGTCCACGCACACATCTGCACATTCTGACGCCTGTCCACGCCGACACATCTGCACATTCTGACGTCTGTCTACGCGACACATCTGCACATTCTGGCGTCTGTCCACGCGACCCATCTGCACATTCTGACGTCTGTCCACGCGACCCATCTGCACATTCTGACGTCTGTCCACGCGACACATCTGCACATTCTGACGTCTGTCCACGCGACACATCTGCACATTCTGAGCGTCTGTCCACGCTGACACATCTGCCCATTCTGACGTCTGTCCACGCGACACATCTGCACAGTTCTGACGTCTGTCCACGCGACACATCTGCACAGTCTGACGTCTGTCCACGCGACACATCTGCACAGTCTGACGTCTGTCCACGCGACACATCTGCACAGTCTGGCGTCTGTCCACGCGACACATGTGCACAGTCTGACGTCTGTCCACGCGACACATCTGCACAGTCTGACGTCTGTCCACGACACATCTGCACAGTCTGGCGTCTGTCCACGCGACCACTTCTGCACATTCTGGCGTCTGTCCACGCGACACATCTGCACATTCTGACGTCTGTCCACGCGACACATCTGCACATTCTGGACGTCTGTCCACGCGACCCATCTGCACATTCTGACGTCTGTCCACGCCGACACATCTGCACATTCTGACGTCTGTCCACGCTGACACATCTGCACAGTCTGGCGTCTGTCCACGCGACACATCTGCACAGTCTGGCGTCTGTCCACGCGACACATCTGCACAGTCTGACGTCTGTCCACGCGACATGTGCACAGTCTGACGCCTGTCCACGCGACACATCTGCACAGTCTGACGTCTGTCCACGCGACACATCTGCACAGTCTGAGCGTCTGTCCACGCGACACATCTGCACAGTCTGGCGTCTGTCCACGCGACACATCTGCACAGTCTGACGTCTGTCCACGCGACACATCTGCACAGTCTGAGCGTCTGTCCACGCCGACACATCTGCACAGTCTGACGTCTGTCCACGCGACACATCTGCACAGTCTGGCGTCTGTCCACGCGACACATGTGCACAGTCTGACGTCTGTCCACGCGACACATCTGCACAGTCTGACGTCTGTCCACGCGACACATCTGCACAGTCTGACGTCTGTCCACGCGACACATCTGCACAGTCTGGCGCCTGTCTACGCGACCCATCTGCACAGTCTGACGTCTGTCCACGCGACACATCTGCACTATCTGACGTCTGTCCACGCGACACATCTGCACAGTCTGACGCCTGTCCACGCGACACATCTGCACTATCTGACGTCTGTCCACGCGACACATCTGCACAGTCTGACGCCTGTCTACGCGACCCATCTGCACATTCTGACTGGTAGAGGAACTGATCTGTACATCTAACTTAGTAGTAATCCGCTGCATTGTAGAAGAGGAAGATGGTCTAGGTCAGGGGTCAGCAACCTCCGGCACTCCAGGTGTTGTGAAACTACATCTCCCATCATGCACACTTGCTTGGCTGTTCTCTAAACTCCCACACAAGTGGAAGGAGCATGCCGGGAGTTGTAGTTTCACAACAGCTGGAGTGCCGGAGGTTGCTGATCCCTGGTCTAGGTTATCACTTACTGGAGTGCTGGATGTCGCCCACTCACATGATGATCCACGGGACTTTGAATGGGAAATTACCTGGAGGCTTATTTATGAGTCTCGTCAGTCTCTGCTCACCTCAGCTCATTAGTGATATCTCTAATTAGTTGCCAGAGCCTGAGGGCGTGCAGAGGAACTTAAGTGGCAGCATCTCAGGAGGTTTCTCCTCTCAGAAGGCCTCGGTCTCTCTGTAATGCCACATGCTTACCCATGTTCTACACAATTACACGGAAATAGAGCGTGTGTGGATGGCACTGCGGGGGAAACACGGCTCTGTGAGAAGAACATGGATGATTTAATCGCCTTCTGCCCTGGAATCAGCGGTAGAACACCTCTCGTTTGGTCATATACATGATCTAGAACAGCAGAAGGAGATGTCTGCACTGACTGTAGGACCTTACCCAGGAGCTTCTGAGCTGGGGATGATGTATCCAACTAACTGCTTCCTCACTCCTGTCTTGTACTTGACCTTCTGTCCAGGTCATAGCTCATTATACACCATATAGAGTATATAGGTACGGGTCTAGACGATACATCTGCCCAACCCTTCTTATATAAGTAATCAGGAGAATATAACAAACCCACGGAAGCAGACCTCCCACTAGGAGTGCGTAGAATGGAGGCTGGAAGCGGTAGAGGTATATTCTCCTCGTGTCCGCAGCGGCATGGCATTGCTTCCGTTTATTATCCCCTAGTTATCGCCCTCCAGTTCTGTCTCAGGCAGATATGTAAATAATTACAGGTGTCGTCTCTTTAAACATTGGGTCTTTCTACAAGATTACCTAAAAGTGCTTCCCCAATGTCTGAAGACATTTGGAGCGTGTGGAAGTTTTACAAAAACATAAACAATGCAACAGCACTCTGCGGCCCAAATAAAGTACTAAACGTCATAATAAATCCTCTAAGGTTAATCCTATGCTTATTAATAAAGTAGAGACGCCTTGACGTGTGGCAGACGGGCCCAAATAATGTTGTACAAAATTCATTTGCCAAGCATCTCTACTTTATTAATAAGCATAGAATTAACATTAGAGCATTTATTATGACGTGTAGTACTTTATTTGGTCTGCAGAGTGATGTTGCATTGTGTTTTTGTGTACTTAGCCATAGCCACGTGCACCTGCCCTTTGGATGTGCTGACTGACCCCTGCAGTTTGTAGTAGAGTTGTGGCTGACTCCTGTTGGTCTTGCACTTGTCTGCCACATGGGCTGTTTTTAATTAGCGTAAGTATAAAGCTGTGGTCTGCACTTACTGGAAACCTTTTGGCATCCGGAGAGGTATAGAGTGGACTCTCATGAAGCCGTCTGGCACCAGGTAAGGTACAGAGTAAGCTTTGCATGCATGTTGGTACCTGCATTCCCTGTAGCAGAGTGGACCCAGCATGTATGTGGAACCGACATGCCATGGATCATGTGGAGGCTGTGAGGGCACATTACAGGTGGCGTTTAGTGTTAGGTTCCCATCTTTACAGAGATCGCCTTGACGTGTGGCAGACGGGGCCCAAATTATTTAGTACAAAATTCATTTGTAAGCATCTCTACTTTATTATTAAGCATAGGATCAACATTACAGCATTTATTATGCCGTTTTAGTACTTTATTTGGTCTGCAGCGTGCTGTTGCATTGTGTGTTTTGTGTACTTAGCCATAGCCACGTGCACCTGCCCTTTGGATGTGCTGACTGACCCCTTTCCTTGCAGTGTGGAAGTTTTATGTACATGTTAGATAAAAGCCCGGAGAGCCAGGATTAATCATCAGATTTGTTCTCTTTTTATGAAGATATTCTTCTACTAAGATGTTCCTCACCATTGGAAGACCAAAGAACCTAAGTCTCATGTCATTGATGCGTTCCCTCATTGTGACGCTGATACTGGATCAGATGCTGTGGGTAACAGAAGACTCAATAGAACTACACAATGGTTCCACTGCTCCCTGACTCGTCTCCTGTCTGCTTCACTGTTTGCCTCAGAACATTTCTCAGAGCCACTTCCTCCATCATGAAGGAGCAGATTTGTTCTGTGGAACCTGTAGAGCATCTGCTGACTGTGTCCTGGGTACATCAGATTATGTCAGTGCCAGCGGAGATCTTCTGTTCATGTTCAGTAATCTATGGAGGGTCTTCAAGATGTCAAATATTGAGAACACAGATACCACTGCTATATGTACAATGTTTATTATGTTTTAGGAGGAGTATATACAGTGAGAGGGACAACTATAAATAATGACACCCGAGATCCTGTCAGTACCAGAATGATGGATCCTAATCCACATCCCATCTCAAGACATCCAGTCCAATAGTGAATACGACGCATCCCACAAAGACATCATCAGTGTCTGGTGAAGATCTCCTCCAACCCATAGCTTTTCACCATTCAGCACTCATCCTTGGGTGACTCCATGAGTTCCTACAAACAATCATCTCTTGGGAATGTCTATGGGTACTTGCCCTTTCATAACATCTCTGGCTTTCTCAGAGGCAACTGGAGCTGTGTTGATTAGGAAGGGAATGGACAGGCCATCTCCAGATGCTATAATGATTGAGCTACAGGTGAATGGAGACGGGAATCTGGGCCATTTCCATTAATAAGTTAAAGATCACAAGCATTCTCAAGAGCTGTGATGGCAATAAAGAATAAAGAAAAGGAAAAAGTGGAGATCATGCCACCCAGTTGGACCACAGTCAGAGATGATGAATAAAACTAAAGAATAGAGAAAAGCACAAGTAGTGGAGATCATGCTGACCAGCTGGACCACAGCCAGAGATGATGAATAAAACTAAAGAATAGAGAAAAGCACAAGTAGTGGAGATCATGCCACCCAGTTGGACCACAGCCAGAGATGATGAATAAAACTAAAGAATAGAGAAAAGCACAAGTAGTGGAGATCATGCTGACCAGCTGGACCACAGCCAGAGATGATGAATAAAACTAAAGAATAGAGAAAAGCACAAGTAGTGGAGATCATGCCACCCAGTTGGACCACAGCCAGAGATGATGAATAAAACTAAAGAATAGAGAAAAGCACAAGCAGTGGAGATCATGCTGACCAGCTTGACCACAGCCAGAGATGATGAATAAAACTAAAGCATAGAGAAAAGCAGAAGCAGTGGAGATCATGCTGACCAGCTGGACCACAGCCAGAGATGATGAATAAAACTAAAGCATAGAGAAAAGCACATTCAGTGGAGATCATGCTGACCAGCTGGACCACAGCCAGAGATGACGAAAAAACCAAAGCATAGAGAAAAGCACTTTCAGCGGAAATCATGCTGACCAGCTGGACCACAGCTAGATACGATGAATAAAACTAAAGAATAGAGAAAAGCACAAGCAGTGGAGATCATGCCAACCAGATGCACTACAGCCAGAGGTGATGCATATGCCCGGACTTTTGATATGCTGGAGAGGACTTCAGATAATCCAGGACTTTAGATTCCATTAAAGAGCTTCTATGACTTAACAGGCAGGACAGGTAACTGCTGGCATCTGTGATGTCACCCACAGGCGTGAGGCCTAGAAAAGTGCCTAATGATCTTGCTATTCCAGGCATGAAAGGCAGTTAAAGACTTCTTGATGGACATTCAGTAAACCATTGAAGAAGTAACCGAAGATAATCAAAACCTAAGAAAAACAGGGTAAAATGCATCAGTCATTGCTTTCTTATTGATTATGGATCTTGTAGTGTGGCCCCTTAGCACCTTTCATACATCCAACTTCACTTGAATTCTACTGTCCACAGCCGTCCGCTCTGTGTACATTTATCTGCTCAGTCTTCCCACTTACACCAAATCCTAATTCTTTGCTCCCTACTTCTTCTTTCACTACTCAATGACAATTGTGCCCTGAATTGGGTAATATGATGGGTGATCCTTTTACACAGGCAGATCAATTCCCATCCCCATATGGTGGCACTTGTTTACTCCATTCATCTGCTGAAATGATCAAGGCTGGGGTCCACACGAACGGTCGTTCACATGATCCTTTCTTCCCTTCTAGCCTTACAACTCTTATTTACACTGTGCTGCTGACCGCAAATAACTTTTACAACTTGTGACCAACCGACAAATGGATAAGTTATAGTTTATCGTTGGGGCAATGTAGGAAGAACATTAGTTCGGGCGATCATCACCCCCGTGTAAAGGCTCTTATGTTCCTTCTCCATCTAAAGATGAAGCAGCAGAACCGAGACCTACACAAAGCAGGACCCAGCAACAGAAGGGGAGATGGTTGGTACCTAGTCCCTTCTTCAACACCTTTTGAAGTTCATGCATTACTTACTAAAACCACTTGGACCAGAAGAATGAAGCAATGTTGGATAGGAGATCTTTAGCAGCAAGAAACGGTTTTTCTGCGATGCCATCTGTCTTTTTTGTCACTGCTGGTGGTCTGGTGGTGGGATGCCCATCAATCGCATAGTCTACTGAACATGCAACATACATAGGACTGTTAGTCATGTTAGTCTTGGTTAGTACAGTCATGACTGGAGCGCCTGTGAAGGTATAATCATTAATGGGTCATGCAGAGTTAGTCATGTCATAGTTCACCTGGAAAGGTGATGGTTCATTTCCTAGTTCTGGACCTCTGGGAAGCCCTGAAGCTACATGCAATCTCCCCAGCTCACAGGGTCACTTACCTGCTTTGTGGACATTTGTCTTTGCTGATCCTCAATGTTGTTGAGCAGGGGGGAGATACAGGCTGTAAACGCCTCTCTTGTACCCTAACTGTCTCCATAGCTGCTGGAAGCTGGGCTTTACGAGAGATTTGCTGATCTTCTGGCTTTGCACATCATATCCTCCCAAAGGTGAAATGTGATTTGTGCGATAAAGAGGAAACACGAGTCGAGGCTTTGACCTGAGACATGGGTATAGGCAAGGCCTAGGAGCTCGTGCAAGGTGCCGGCTCTGGACAGGATGACCAAAGTACGTCTGCACTGGAGGTCCATCACAGAGCCAAAGATAAAAAGAAAGAATCTGCAGTTACTGAAGAGGATGAAATCAGTGACCTTGTCCTCAGCTAAGTCTGCAGTATTTAATCACACAATGCTGTCTGCACATGCTACCACATATGGATCAGAGGCCCTAGAGACAGTCCTGTCTTCTCTATTCTGAACCAGTGGAGGAATCAGGTCCTTACAGGGGAATAGGAAAGGCCCCTCAGCAAAAACGCCAATTGTACAGAACTGGAGGTGGAATGTCTGCCAAAAGCAATGACGTGAAGAACAAGAACCAAATCAGTGAAGAATGGAGAGAACAATGGTGCTACCTCTGAGTAAAGATATACCAGTAATACCAACTACAGCCACCAACTCAAGAATAATGGGGTGTCAGCAGTGGATGATGGATGCATGTATGCGGGGGACAAGCACAGACATCGGGGATCACTTGATTCGTAGATTGTCTTAGATGATGGGCAGACGGTCACAGATGATGGATGGTTTGGTGATTTGCTATGTGGATGTCAGGGATGATGACTGGATGGATGATTGTTTTTGAAGATCAGAGATGATTGTTGGATGGTTGGAAAATAAACAATAATGGATGAGTGAATGGGTGACTTGCTAGATGGTTGGAAGATCATAGATGATAGGTCCTTAAAATAAAACTTCATGAAATGGTAGTCCTACATTTGAAGAATGGATCCATGCCGGGAGGCTGATAGCAACGGCAGATGGTGAGCGGATTACCTGCTTACTCCAAATCTTACATGATAGATGGATGGCTTGTCATGAGGATGATCACAGATGATGGACGGATGAAAAATCATGATAGATGAACAGGATGATGGTTGGTTGGGTGATCAATCATGGTAGATGCTGATTAATGAATTAATGTTAGATGGATGAGCAGCAATGATGCATGGCTGGATGATCAGGGATTATGGAAAGATTGCCATGTCGATGGTCAAAGATGATGAATGATCAGGCATAAAGGCTTGATGATCAGACATGATGGATAATTAAGGTTGATTGATCAGACATGGGGGATGATCACTGATGATGGGTAGAACCTCATTTTGAATGTAGACCAGGAATAATCAGGACATCAATATTACACTGTAGATCTGCTCCCAGAACTTGACTTTTCCAAAGATTTTCCAAATTGCAGGTCTAGAACATTTCACCTGACTATTGCATCTGACTACCTCGCTAGTACTGCATGCTCCTGTCTGACCATTGATACCTGATTCCGGCTCCTCTGCCTACTCCATGGTACTTCACAGGTTTATGTCTGTAGATTACATATGCACTGGATTGACTGTTGTGTCTACAGTACAGTAACTTCTGAATTCCACATGAACTTCAGGCCTTGTGCAGCATAGCTGACCACAGATAGATGATGGCAGCTGACCCACCCCAAGCTCCTCAAAAATGTTCATGAAAGTAAAACAAGTCATTGGCTAAACCCTTGATCCCCTCCAGACTCCTCTGTCCTGTCCAGAGAGATCTCTCTGTACCCCTCCAGAACATTCTTGCCCTCCAGAACATTCTTGCCCTCCAGACTCCAATGTTCCACTACAGACCTCTCAGTCCTCTCCAGACCCCGCTGTCCCATCTAGACTCCTGTGTCCCAATAAAGAGTCCTCCGTCCACTCCAGACCCATCAATCCCCTCCAGACTCGTGTGTCCCAATAAAGACTTCTCCGTTCTCTCCAGACTCCTCTGTCCCCTCCAAGCTTTTCATACCTCCTGCAGACTCCAATGTCACACTAAAATATTCCCTGTTCTCCCCAGACACCTCTGTCCTCCTCCAGACCTCAATGTCCCACTAAAGATTTCTCTGTCCCCTCCAGACTCCTCTACCCCTCTAGACTCTTCTGCTCCCTCCAGACTCTGTCAATTCCAGACTCTTCTGCGCCATCCAGACTCTTCTGCCCCCTTCAGACTCTTCTGCCCATTCCAGACTCTTCTGCCCCCTCCAGAGTCCTCTGCCCCTCTAGACTCTTCTGCTCCCTCCAGACTCTGTCAATTCCAGACTCTTCTGTCCCCTCCAGACTCCTCTGCCCCTCTAGACTCTTCTGCTCCTCCAGACTCTGTCAATTCCAGACTCTTCTGCCCCATCCAGACTCTTCTGCCCCCTTCAGACTCTTCTGCCCATTCCAGACTCTTCTGCCCCCTCCAGAGTCCTCTGCTCCTCTAGACTCTTCTGCTCCCTCCAGACTCTGTCAATTCCAGACTCTTCTGTCCCCTCCAGACTCCTCTGCCCCTCTAGACTCTTCTGCTCCCTCCAGACTCTGTCAATTCCAGACTCTTCTGTCCCCTCCAGACACTTCTGCCCCCTTCAGACTCTTCTGCCCATTCCAGACTCTTCTGCTCCTCCAGACTCTGTCCATTCCAGACTCTTCTGCCCCCTCCAGAGTCCTCTGCCCCCTCTAGACTCTTCTGCTCCCTCCAGACTCTGTCCATTCCAGACTCTTCTGCCCCCTCCAGACTCCTCTGCTCCTCTAGACTCTTCTGCCCATTCCAGAGTCCTCTGCCCCTCCAGAGTCCTCTGCCCCCTCCAGACTCTTCTGCCCCCTCCAGACTCTTCTGCCCATTTCAGACACTTCTTTCCGCTCCAGACTCCTCTGCCCCTCCAGACTCTGTCCATTCCAGATTCCTCTGCCCTCTCCAGACTCTTCTGCCCCATCCAGCCTCCTGTGCCTCCTGCAGACTCCTCTGTCTTCTGCAGTAACCCTCTATTCTCCTCAATACCCATGATTTGGTCATGATTTACAGAACTTTATCTGCTTTTATTACCCTTCGCTCTACTCTACCCCTATGGTCATAGTCCCTGTAAAGGGATCCGTGAAATTTGATTTGTCTTTTGTGAAGTCAAGAAATACAATCCATACATTGGGAGATTTTTCATCACCACCAGTTTCTGTATTATGAATGTGGTGTTAATCTGGGGTCATATTCATGGGATCTGATAGGTTTCTGTTCGGAAACACACGACTACAACAGGCGGTGAAACACAAACAACTACAACAGGTGCTGTAACACGACCACAACAGGCGATGAAACGCACACGACTACAACAGGCGGTGAAACACATACAACTTGTGTCCCTGCTGCTATTTCAGGACAGGTTCTCTCTTAGTTCTTGGGATGTTGAGAGTCATCTTACCTGCCAGGCCTGATTTATAATCCTGCCTCATGGAAGAGGACAATTGGATTTTCCATTTGTTTGATGTTGCATTTATGTTTTTCTGCTTTTCTTTTCTGGAGGAGCCTTTGGTGACTGTTGGTCTTTCCGTCTCGCCTGATCTTGGCTGGTTACCGTGTGGACCACTTTCTCCTGGGGTTTGTCTACTAATACAGACATGTCATGAGTTTTTACTGGCTGTGTGGTGGTAACGGTAACGGTTACTGGGATTCTTTGTTTTTCTGTTGGTGTATCTGGTTCATCATTGGAAAAAACTTTCTCAATGGCAGTCTCATCAATGTGAGGTGTAGCAGTCACTGGAAGAGATGGTCTCACAGAAACATGAAGGTTTTCTTTATCTGGAAAGGCAATGACTTGGCTGGTGGGTTGTACCGATATCTCTTCTATGACATGTGGACTGGACTTTTCCACTCTCTGTGTTGTGATTATTTCTAAAAGTTCTGTGGTAGTCCGGGTGGACAATAAGTCCTGCACCATCTCTGATGGTGTTGGTTTTAATTCCGACTCTAGGTTCAACTCTGTTTGTATAGGTTCTGGAACCAGCTCTGATTTTGTTGCTTTTTGATCCATCTCTGGTTTCGTTAGTTCTGGGACCAGCTCTGGCTGTGGAGGTTCTGGGACCATCTCTGACTGTGCAGGTTCTAGGACCAGCTCTGATTTTATTGTTTTTGAATCTAGCTGTGGTTGTGTTGGTTCTAGGTCCAGCTCTGACTGTGCAGGTTCTGGGACCAGCTCTGGCTGTGCAGGTTCTGGGACCAGCTCTGACTGTGCAGGTTCTGGGACCAGCTCTGATTGTGTAGGTTCTAGGACGAGCTCTGATTTTATTGTTTTTGAATCTAGCTGTGGTTGTGTTGGTTCTAGGTCCAGCTTTGATTTTGTATGATCTGGTACCAGCTCTGACTGTGTAGCTTCTAGGACCAGCTGTGATATTGTTTTTGGATCCAGCTCTGGTTGTGTTGGTTCTAGGTCCAGCTCTGATTGTGTAGGTTCTGGATAAAGCTGTGAATGTGTTGTGTCTGACGGAATTTCTGACACCATTGTGCCCGGTTGAGCTGTGCTGGTTTCTTCCTGCTCTAAGCCTTCATCTATTCATAAATAAAAGAGATTTTTCAGTTAATTTTTGGGGCGACTGACATATTGTATCTGTGAACAAAACTTTTATCACCCAATCAGGATTAGTCTGAACCTTTATCTACCTCCACTGGACCAGACGGTAAGTATTTGGATACTTCCGATTGTGGTCCAGGAACACTTCCGATGGCGTTGTTTGTCTGACAGTCTCCATTCCTTCGTTGACTTGTGTAACCCGGACTTGATGTCTTCTGTACGATCTTCTTCTGGGAATTGTGTCACCACTAATACTAAGCTCTCATTTGGCAGCATGATCCCCAATCGAATCCTCGTGGGAGGAATGTTCTTCTCATTGAACCTGACATTGTATTTACACCATGCCTGCCTGTGTGTGGGCCTTGTGGGATCTGGCTTTTTTCCTATAAAATCCAGAAGCTGCAGTCCAGTTGAAGACTAGGGCTTGTTTGACACTTGCAGTAAGCAGATCCGGCAGGATGCTCTGGCCGGGAACAACTTGCTGGATCTGCTTACTGAAAATGTGAAACAGAGCTAAGCAGGTCAGAGGCACCAGGTTCTCGGTGATAGAGACCTGCCCTTCAGAAATCAGAAAGGAGAAGATGATCCGGGAGGTCTGCAGTGAGAACCACCGGGAACGACAAGAACAGGATCTAAGAGGCGCTCAGATGAAAAGACCTGAGCAGAGGATAATGTATGGGGCAACAATCCAAGTTGGATCAAGAATTCTCAGCCCCATATATTTCTATCAAATGGGGTGAAGGTACTAAGGGGTGCTAAGTGGACTCGAGCCTGCAGCAGCATAAGATTGGGGGTCGTTGTGCAAGGATAGGCTTGTCACTAGTCTCTGTCTTGTCAGAGTCTCAGAGGGGCAATATTTCTGAAGCAGTACCATGAATAGGTTAGAAGCCATTGTCCAATGCTCCCATGCACATCTCCATCTCGGAGGAGTGGACAGGAAGGACTCTACTGCAGTCCTGCTGACAAATGGACTCCTCACTTATGTGGACATCAACACAAAATGTGTCCGGCACAATGCAACACTATAGAAGAAGCTGTAGAGAGCCTTCCGACCTGAGCAGGATGTGCATGTCTTAGTGTACCAGAGTGCTTCCATAAAGTGTCAGAGTTCTCCTATAACTGGTGTCCGAGTGCCCCTATATATCATGATCTAAGCCAGCCATGATCTAATGCCAGCCATGATCTAATGCCAGCCATTTGCTGTGAGATAGCAGAGGGAGTGAACTCCGCAGGGGTCCTGGCTTCAGCAGGCCACATGCGTACAATTCATACCTCACTCAGCCAGCACGGAGGCCAACTTATCCAATGGGAAAACCCCCCTATCGGGGGTCTCAGCTATTCCCCAGATCACTCAAATCCATTAGCCATCATGGAACTGGGGGTTCATAAGGAATTATGAATTGCCCGTCCACCACAGGCATAAACTGGTTTCATATCTGCGACCCTGGGACCAAGACGGACATGCTCCTGGTCGTAGTTTGTGGGTCTGGTGTTGGGAAGGGG
Organism: Bufotes viridis; assembly: GCA_033119425.1. NCBI lineage: Eukaryota > Metazoa > Chordata > Amphibia > Anura > Bufonidae > Bufotes > Bufotes viridis. The sequence goes on from JAKVIS010001703.1 coordinate 17,307, forward strand.
AGATACAGAGATCTCCCAGCAGGAAGCTTATAAGGGCGCCATGTTTGGTCTCCACCCGTTGGTCCCAGAACCATCTCCCTGTGACCTTCCGGTCTGGAGCTATAATGGATTGTGTGGGTCTTTGGCTACCAGGACCAGGAAGGAAGAGTGGACTCTGTCCTCTGTCGTGGGAGGACTACAGGTAAAAAGGCCCAAGCAGGCCAGAGGCCGGCGTCTTTCTCTGAAGGGGGTCACATCTAGTAATGTGTTTGGAGGGGACGTGGACAAACTGCTGACATCACTGCCCCCATGTGACTACAGCCAAGCATTACAGCAACCCAGAACTTATCATAACCCAAAGGACTACTCATCCAGCTGGTAACTGACCCTTGCTCTGTTTAACTCTGTTGTATCATAGCCCCTGTATTTGCACATCGACCACTGTATATATTCTCTGTGTGTATCATGTATTGTCTAGTGCGCCCTTAAGGCAATTAAATATATAATTTAATCTTGTTCTGTCCTTGTATCTCGGTCCACGAATTCCCACATCCGTGTTTCGGCATAGTTATTCGCTACTGCGGGTTGGTAGCTTCGCCCTATATAATCCCGTTAGTGGACCGGGCTTATATCAAACGAGGAACTGGTGGCAGTCTACCGGACTGGGAAAGCTCTGTTACACTGGGGCAGTGAAAAGGCTCTCTCAGCTTGTCGGGGTTGTTACACCGGAGGCCGCGTGGACCACCGCCTCAGCTCCCTGTGCCCGCGTGGACAGGAGGCGTCTGTGTAAACTGTATCAAGCTGACCTTACGTGCTCCCAGGGAGGGCGCAACGTCCCGGCGTAACGAAACCAGTGACTAAACCGTATCTTGTGAGCTCGATGTAGTGGAGGTCAGGCGGGGCTGCGAGGCGCGGTATTCGTCACATGCCCCCATAAATGTTGTTGAAGCACCCCCAGAATCACGGTCAGAGTTCCCCATACACAGTAGCAGAGTGCCCCTGGAACAATAGAGGGTAGGTGGATAGGTAGGTAGGTGAATCTGTGAGATTATTTACAGATTTGGGAGGTGGTAAAAGCAAAACAAGTAGCAGCACACGGCTTTATGCACAATGATACTGCAAACCTGGAAACATGAACCAGTGTGAACTGCACCACTGCTGCACCTCAAGAAATGGGGGCGGCCGCTCCCAAATGTACAATGCAAAACAGAGTTAGACCAGCACCTCCAAACCACAGAAAGTCCATACATACGGGAAGTCCATACATACGGGAAGTCCATACATACGGGAAGTCCATACATACGGGAAGTCCATCAGTAACGGAGTTTACACGTATTCTTGCTCTTAGTGTTTGCTGCGCTCTTTGTGCATGGGGCAGTTTGCTGCTACTTGTAGATCAAAGAAGAGCCGGCCAGCGCTCACTTCCGGTAGTATGCTGCACGGGAAAGGAGCAGCCTCCAATCATTAATAGAACAACAAATTCCAGCAGCTGTGTCTTTGCAAATGGATTTTATTTAATTCCTTCAATACGCGTTGGCGCACATGCCTTTATCAACATGATAAAGGCATGTACGCCGAAACGCTGCCTTGAAGGAATGGAATTAAATCCATTTGCAAAGACACAGCTGCTGGGATTTGTTGTTCTATTGCTGCTACTTGTAGTCCTTGTTTCTGTGTGCACTGCAGCCAAGGTAGCAGCACCTGAACCCCTTTATACATAGTTACACAGTAGGTCCAGAGAGAAAGGGACAAAGTAACTGTGGAGAAACCAACCTCGCCACTGGGTTTTGGAGGGGCAGATTGCCAGCCTCTTGCCCCAGGATTATGGGCCCCTCTCATCAGCCCATGCTAAACGTTTGAACCCCTGGTCTAATTCCTGCCATCTGGGGATATGTTAGATGTCTGTGTACTGTAAAGGGTGGGACATTGTATATTGAATAGTGATGTCTGTCCTATTGTCCCCACGTGTGTATTGGCGATTTCCCTTTGTCCTGAGAGATAATTGAATGAGTCCTCAATTGTCTCCAGGACAGAAGACATTGTGTATTCTCCTGCCTGTGATGATTGCATTACCCATGTAGGGTGATTGTGTCACAGGCAGAGGGGAGGGATATGCTGGGGGTGTCTGTATTGTCCCATTGTGTGTGATTGGCTGCTGTATCCCGTGTCGCAGTCTTCCTTCTGGTCCCCTAGGGGAGTGTCCACCAGGTGGGAGACCACCATAAATACCGGGCAGGTAGCCCCCAATAAAGAGAATTCCTGTGTAACCATTAATACGGAGCCTCGTCTCGTACTTGGGGGGAATTGCTACGTCAGAACGTTCTCTTGCCTGTTCCAGGAGAGGAGGACTTCGTGTGGTTCCAGTTTGGTGGATTCCAGTGGTTGTGGGTTGCTTTGCTCTTCGCCAGGGGAATCGGCTGAACGGTATTAACCCTCACTATACCGGGTTATACCGTAACAACTGGTGGCAGCAGTGGGATCGTTCCTACAGGCAGAAGGACAGTGACAGAAGGCACCGTGGATTTTACAATTTGAGGGCAAAGCGTGTCCCAGTACAGCGACCCTAACAGCACCGGGATGGAACCAGCAGTGAGTATGATGAGGGTGTCATGGATGACCGAGATGCAGTCCGCAAAGGCATCTGGGTACCAGGCACTGGGTATTGTGGAGTATCTGCGGACGAGAGGCTTCCCAAGGACGAGCAGCGACAGCAGAAGCGAGTAGCCCTGCGGATGCCCTTCCTAGGAGAGCAGCCCCTGGAAGAGTGGGTAGAAGACCTGAAGCACCTGGTAAGGCGGGAGATGTGGCTGGAAGATGCCTACCAGGCACTCTGGTGGTATGAAGCTCGGTACCTACCCCGGACAGCCGAGCATGACATGCCAGAGGGAGAGGAGTTTGATGGTCCTGGCTTGTTATGGGAGACTTTTTCAGAGCTGGAGTTTGGGAGCCCTACACAAGCCCGGTTCAGGGACCTCTTTGAGTGGCGGGAGAGCAGGTATGACTGGGACGACACTCACAAAATTGAGCAAGACCTGGTCCACCTGGTGACCCGGGAGATGGAGCTGGAAGAGGACTACCAGCAGCTGTTCCACTCCAGTGAGAGGGCTCAGCGAGAGAGCAGAGTGTCAGACCCGGGTCCAGAGCCCTTTAGCTGGGAGGATATTGTGGAGGTTTACTGGAAAGAACCCCAGGTGGCCGGTGGAGATGGGACCGAGGTCTCTCCACCGGTCCTGCAGGGAATTGGGAGCCCAGTCTCCATTCCCGATCGGCAGAGTGTCCGGCAGGGAATAGAGAGCCCAGTCTCCATTCCCCATTCCCCAGCGGCAGGCTGAGTTACAGGGGGCAGAGACAGTCGGTCCTGTCCCCCAGCGGCAGAGTCAAATGCAGGGAATTGGGAGCCCAGTCTCCATTCCCCATCGGCAGAGTGTCCAGCAGGGAATAGAGAGCCCAGTCTCCTTTCCCCAGCAGCAGGACACTGTATTGGGAGCGGAGACTGTCGGTCTCCCTCCCCAGCGGCTGGAAGTATGTCTGGGAGAGGAGCTTGTTACCCCCTCTCCCCAGTGGCAGGCTAAGTTACAGGGGGCAGAGACAGTCGGTCCTGTCCCCCAGCGGCAGAGTGACTTACTGGGAGAGGAGAGCCTTGTCCTCCCTCCCCATCGGCAGAGTGCCTGGCAGGGAATAGAGAGCCCAGTCTCCTTTCCCCAGCAGCAGGACACTGTATTGGGAGCGGAGACAGTCGGTCCTGGCCCCCAGCAGCAGAGTGACTTACTGGAAGAGGAGAGCCTTGTCCTCCCTCCCCATCGGCAGAGTGTCCGGCAGGGAATAGAGAGCCCAGTCTCCTTTCCCCAGCAGCAGGACACTGTATTGGGAGCGGAGACAGTCGGTCTGCCTCCCCAGCGGCTGGAAGAATGTCTGGGAGAGGAGCTTGTTACCCGCTCTCCCCAACGGCAGCTTAACGCACCAGGGGGAGACAGTAAGCCCCACAACAGTAGAGATGGGACCGAGAGCTCTCCACCGGCCCTACAGGGATGCTGGGTAGTCGGCCCAGATCCCCAGCGGCAGCCGGATTTTAAGGGAGTAGGGACAGTCGGTCCTGCTCCCCAGCGGCAGTATGTTTCGCAGGGAGAGAAGAGCATCGTCTCCATTCCCCATCGGCCGTGTGGTTTACAGGGAATTGGGAGCCCAGTCTCCATCCCCCAGCGGCTGTTTAACACACCAGGGGGAGACAGTAAGCCCCCCAACAGTGCAGATGGGACCGTGGTCTCTGCACTCACAGCACAGGGGGTAGGGACAGTCGGTCCTGTCCCCCAGCAACAGGGCCGTTTAGCCAAAGGGGAGACAGTCGGTCTCCCCCCACAGCAGCATGGTGGTCTATCTAAAGGGGAGACAGTCGGTCTCTCCCTACAACAGCAGAGCTGTGTATCTAAAGGGGAGACAGTCGGTCTCCCCCTACAACAACCAGGCTCCAACCAGGCTACTTCCGTGGTAGCGCTGGCACCAGGGCAGAGTACCGCTGGTCTCTGCCCACTCAGCAACCCACTCAGGCAGTCTACCAGTCCCCCACACAGCCGTAGTGAGGCACATGGACATGGACAGGTTTATCCCTTGCTCAGGTGTAGTAACCATTTATTGTGGGTGGGCTGTACTGCTGTTTCTGTTTTGTGGGTGGGCTGTTGGACTAACAAGGGCACTGACCGGCAGAAGGTCAGATACCCTGTTAGTCTGTTTGGAAAAAGGGGAGATGTGTGGCGAAACCAAACTCGCCACTGAGTTTTGGAGGGGACAGATTGCCAGCCTCTTGCCCCAGGATTATGGGCCCTCTCATCAGCCCATGCTAAACTTAAACCCCATGGCGATTTGACTGTGTTTGTGGCATCTGAGCGCTGTTTGGATATATTAAGCGCTCAGATCCAAGCCATCTGGGGATATGTTAAATGTCTGTGTTTACTGTAAAGGGTGGGACATGGTATATTGAATAATGATGTCTGTCCTATTGTCCCCACGTGTGTATTGGCGATTTCCTTTGTCCTGAGAGATAATGGAATGACTCCTCGGTTGTCTCCAGGACAGAAGACATTGTGTATTCTCCTGCCTGTGATGATTACATTAACCTGTGTAGGGTAATTGTATCACAGGCAGAGGGGAGGGATATGCTGGGGGTGTCTGTATTGTCCCATTGTGTGTGATTGGCTGCTGTATCCCCTGTGTCTCAGTCTTCCTTCTGGTCCCCTAGGGGAGTGTCCACCAGGTGGGAGACCACCATAAATACCGGGCAGGTAGCCCCCAATAAAGAGGATTCCTGTTTAACCATCAATACAGAGCCTCGTCTCGTAATTGGGGGGAATTGCTACGTCAGAACGTTCTCTTGCCTGTTCCAGGAGAGGAGGACTTCGTATGGTTCCAGTTCGGTGGATTCCAGCGGTTGTGGGTTGCTGTGCTCTTCTCCAGGGGAATTGCCCGAACGGTATTAACCCTCACTATACCGGGTTATACCGTAACAGTAACCTATAAAAAGAGAGAGGTCCAGAGAGGGAGGGGTGAAGTGGCCTAGATAGAGAGAGGAAAGGACGAAGTGGCCTATAGACAAAGAGGCCTAAGGGAGCATCTGCGTACAGTGAGGGGGTCCAGCGTAGAAAATTAGATGGTCAGAAGTGTGGAGTGCTCAGAGCACAATCAAAAACTGAGACCAGCCAGCCCCAGTAGAACCCCAAGGTCTTATGGGTGAACAACTATGATCCAGCAGAGTAGTTCTCAGGTCCTCCAGGCTTATTGTGTACACTGTGGGAGGACAGCTAGATGATGCAAGTAGCGGGACTGCGCTGGGTGCCTACAGGAATGCTCAAGCAGGGATATGGTCCCTAGTGACGGCAGAAACATCTCACTAGAGTTTCCCAAGTTTCTCCAGAAAGGATTCATCAGGTGATGACTTATTCCACCAAGATGTTCCCTCCTCAGTATGGACAGCCAGGTCCAATCTACTTCTGCCACAGGAAGCAGTGGTGGGTTAAGACCAGCCTTAACCCATCACTGAAGGTCTGGCCATCTGTCATACCACTGAGACAGGCCGTTAGATGATGGAGGGTGGAGTTAGTGGCCGATTCCTCGTTCATCAAAAATCCATCACTCTGTAGTCATCTGTGTGAGCAAGACTAGGTCAAGAGAGGTTCAGTTCTTGAACATTGTGGAAAGTGAAGCGCATCACTCATCAAAACTTCGTGGTAGTCAGCAACCAGATTGCGCCTTTCATTTTTCCAGGGAAGTTTAAGAAATGAAAGCTGCTCTCTCAAAGTTTGCTGTGGCTTACAAAGACAGTCTGGTAATTAGACAGCTTTGATAAAAGAGGACCACAGTCTATCTGAAAGTTACAGAACTTTATAGCACGGTGAAGTTTCAGGAGTCTGTACTGAGTCGTCAGTCAAAGTTCAGCTTCACGTGAGAAGAGCTTCTCCCTATGTCCCAATGACAACCCTGCCTGAGTGGAACATGTTATATCAGGTTTATAGACTGTCCTGGGGTGTGACCATGTCCCTGCAGACATTCCTGGAAGGATTGTAAAGGTAAAGACTAGGGTAACCGAATCGACCCAAGTGAAAGAGAGGACCTGGTGGAAACCTGCTGCGGTCTACAAGAGACATGATGCTGGGGAGAAGATTCATCATCCAGCACCTTCACTAAAAGTTATCTTCAGGAGTAAATAGGTGCATTTATGGTCCTAAACATGATTACTAAAGGGAAAGTCATGAGATGTGAATTCCATCCTGGAAAGGCAGCATAGGAACCGGTATCAGCTAGGAGACTGCTTTATCTTCAGGACCAGCCTCAATGGACACATAAAAGGCATGGGCCTCCACTAAATGGGGTGTCCTTAATGTACCATGGCTCCATCTCTTTCTAGAGATGAATTGGTTGGAGATTTTATTATTAGCTGTGTATACAGGGAATGGCGCTCTGGACCTACTGTACCTGCACATAAAGACTCTCTGCAGACGTGTGAGGATGGACAGGAGGAACAGAAGGATCCAGGTGTGTACGGCTTCTCTCCTTGAAAGTTGCCCCTGTAGAATGAAACATAAAAGGTTCAGATTAGGGCTAGTCTTAGAGTTCAGGTTAGTCTTAGAGTTCAGGTTAGTCTTAGAGTTCAGGTTAGTCTTAGAGTTCAGGTTAGTCTTAGAGTTCAGGTTAGTCTTAGAGTTCAGGTTAGGATTAGAATTCAGGCTAGGATTAGAATTCAGGCTAGGATTAGAGTTCAGGTTGGGATTAGAGGTCGGGTTACGATTAGAGTTCAGGTTAGGATTAGATTTCAGGTTAGGATTAGAGTTCTGATTAGAGTTAGAGGTTTGGTTATGATTATGGTTAAAATGAGCAGGTTTTAGGATTAGTGTTAGGATTAGTAATAAGGGTAGGACTAGTTAGGATTAGTGTTAGGATTAGTATTAAAGGTAGGACCAGTTAGGATTAGGAGCAGCTGTGATAAGAGTTGATTGTTGGTGAACAGATATCTCTCCTTAATCCACCATAAACATTCAGACTCCCCAAGAACATTAGGCATGATTAAACCCAACAACTCTTCTCTCCCCAACATCTGGTATCAGATAGGATCTAGGAGGTCCCTGCACCTATTGGATGGTCAGCCTGGATCCTCACAAAATTGTTGGGTCACCAGCATATATCTTGTGTATACAGCCAGCTATAGTGTTAGGGCGAGTGCTGATCACGCACCTCCCTGTCAATGTCCATGAGATTTCATTTAGGGTTACACTGCTGGGTGTTTAGTCCAACAGTGAGAGCTGAGGTTAGTGTTAGGATTAGGTTAAGATTGGCTGTGATTTGGCGGTAGTATCCGGGTTGGATTTAGGGTCAGCATCTGCTGTGATGTGGGTTTGATATTAAGTAACATTTAGTATTACGGTTGAAAGTCAATTATTCGTTGGAGTCTTGCACATGACCATATCCGTTTTGCATTCTGGAAATCACAGATCCACTAACATGGATCCCGGCCGTGTGCATGCCACCGAGTGCTGTCCGCATCATTGGAAATGAATGGGTCTGTGTGCGATCCACAAAAAATGAGGATCAGATGGAGACTGAGAATACGGTCATGTGTATGAGGCCTTAGGCTTATTTTGTTTCTGGCACACTTCTCCATGCAGGTTATTATTAGCTGTCATCAGAGTTAGAGGTAAGGCTAGGGTAGCGTTAGCATTAGCTGTGGTTTGGTTTACCTCAGTGCTGAGATGAGCTTCAATTTCTCAATGTCCTCTATATGCAGTAGTGTTAGTAGTAGGGTTAAGAATCGGGTACGGCCTAAGGTTAGGATTAGCTCTTAATCCTCAGTTCCCTTGGTATACATTCAGCTTCTTATATGCAGATGATCCAGGTTAATCCACCCTGTAATCATCTGGATTACTGTCCGCTTCTGTCTAGGTTCATCCCATTTATTGGACCCTCTACTCACACAGCGGCTTCAGGTACTTTATTGGCCCACAGGATTTTATGAGAAATGTTTGATGTTTTTATGGAGAACTTAATTTTCGTTTGATATTTTTAGGTACAACTATTCTTTGTGTGAAGCAGAGGTAACACTTACGGAGGTTCATAGTTACAGACCAGGAGAAACATATTCGACTCATCAAATCCTTCAAGTTTTTCACAGAAATTCTCTCCACAGCCGACGCGCTCGGTATTGGCCCAGACTATCTAAGATAGAAAATAAAGATATAGAGTCAGGGTTAGGAGGATCTGTAAGTATCTAATCTTCAATCTGCTCATGTGGTCACAATAAAAGCAAGGGGACGGACAGGGACAGTGTGAAGATCACGAGGCAGAGGGGAGAAGGGTGGGCAAGAAAGAGAAGACTGGACAAGATGGAGGGTAGAAGGATTGGAAAAATGTAGAAGACTGGGCAGTGTGAAGATCACGAGGCAGAGGCGAGAAGGGTGGGCAAGAAAGAGAAGACTGGACAAGATGGAGGGTAGAAGGATTGGAAAAATGTAGAAGACTGGGCAGTGTGTAGATTACTGGGCAGAGGGGAGAAGGGGGGCAAGAAAGAGAAGACTGGACAAGATGGAGGGTAGAAGAATTGGAAAAATGTAGAAGACTGGGCAGTGTGTAGATCACTGGGCAGAGGGCAGAAGGGTGGGCAAGAAAGAGAAGACTGGGCAAGATGGAGGGTAGAAGGATTGGGAAAATGTAGAAGACTGGGCAGTGTGAAGATCAAGAGGCAGAGGGGAGAAGGGTGGGCAAGAAAGAGAAGACTGGACAAGAGAGGGTAGAAGGATTGGAAAAGTGTAGAAGACTGGGCAGTGTGTAGATTACTGGGCAGAGGGGAGAAGGGGGGCAAGAAAGAAGACTGGACAAGATGGAGGGTAGAAGGATTGGGAAAATGTAGAAGACTGGACAGTGTGAAGATTACTGGGCAGAGGGGAGAAGGGTGGGCAAGAAAGAGAAGACTGGACAAGAGAGGGTAGAAGGATTGGAAAAGTGTAGAAGACTGGGCAGTGTGTAGATTACTGGGCAGAGGGGAGAAGGGGGGCAAGAAAGAAGACTGGACAAGATGGAGGGTAGAAGGATTGGAAAAATGTGGAAGACTGGGCAATGTGTAGATTACTGGGCAGAGGGCAGGAGGGGGGCAAGAAAGAGAAGACTGGACAAGAGGGAGGGTAGAAGGATTGGAAAAATGTAGAAGACTGGGCAGTGTGTAGATTACTGGGCAGAGGGGAGAAGGTGGGCAAGAAAGAGAAGACTGGACAAGATGGAGGGTAGAAGGATTGGAAAAGTGTAGAAGACTGGGCAGTGTGTAGATTACTGGGCAGAGGGGAGAAGACTGGGCAAGATGGAGGGTAGAAGGATTGGAATAATGCAGAAGACTGGGCAGTGTGAAGATCACGAGGCAGAGGGGAGAAGGTGGGCAATAAAGAGAAGACTGGACAAGATGGAGGGTAGAAGGATTGGAAAAGTGTAGAAGACTGGACAGGGTGTAGATTACTGGGCAGAGGGGAGAAGGGGGGCAAGAAAGAGAAGACTGGACAAGTGGGAGGGTAGAAGGATTGGAAAAGTGTAGAAGACTGGACAGGGTGTAGATTACTGGGCAGAATGGAGAAGGGTGGGCAAGAAAGAGAAGACTGGACAAGAGGGAGGGTAGAAGGATTGGAAAAGTGTAGAAGACTGGGCAGTGTGTAGATTACTGTTAAGAGTGGAGAAGGTGGGCAAGAAAGAGAAGACTGGACAAGATGGAGGGTAGAAGGATTGGAAAAGTGTAGAAGACTGGGCAATGTGTAGATTACTGGGCAGAGGGGAGAAGACTGGGCAAGATGGAGGGTAGAAGGATTGGAAAAATGCAGAAGACTGGGCAGTGTGAAGATCACGAGGCAGAGGGGAGAAGGTGGGCAATAAAGAGAAGACTGGACAAGATGGAGGGTAGAAGGATTGGAAAAGTGTAGAAGACTGGACAGGGTGTAGATTACTGGGCAGAAGGGAGAAGGGTGGGCAAGAAAGAGAAGACTGGACAAGAGGGAGGGTAGAAGGATTGGAAAAGTGTAGAAGACTGGACAGGTTGTAGATTACTGGGCAGAAGGGAGAAGGGTGGGAAAGAAAGAGAAGACTGGACAAGAGGGAGGGTAGAAGGATTGGAAAAGTGTAAAAGACTGGGCAGTGTGTAGATTACTGTTAAGAGGGGAGAAGGGTGGGCAAGAAAGAGAAGACTGGGCAAGATGGAGGGTAGAAGGATTGGAAAAATGCAGAAGACTGGGCAGTGTGTAGATTACTGGGCAGAGGGGAGAAGGGGGGCAAGAAAGAGAAGACTGGACAAGATGGAGGGTAGAAGGATTGGAAAAATGTAGAAGACTGCACAGTGTGAAGATCACGAGGCAGAGGGGAGAAGGGGGGCAAGAAAGAGAAGACTGGACAAGATGGAGGGTAGAAGGATTGGAAAAATGTAGAAGACTGGGCAATGTGTAGATTACTGGGCAGAGGGCAGGAGGGGGGCAAGAAAGAGAAGACTGGACAAGAGGGAGGGTAGAAGGATTGGAAAAGTGTAGAAGACTGGACAGTGTGTAGATTACTGGGCAGAGGGCAGGAGGGGGGCAAGAAAGAGAAGACTGGGCAAGAGGGAGGGTAGAAGGATTGGAAAAGTGTAGGACTGGGCAGTGTGAAGATTACTGGGCAGAGGGGAGAAGGGGGGCAAGAAAGAGAAGACTGGACAAGATGGAGGTTAGAAGGATTTGAAAAATGCAGAAGACTGGGCAGTGTGAAGATCACGAGGCAGAGGGGAGAAGGGGGGCAAAAAAGAGAAGACTGGACAAGATGGAGGGTAGAAGGATTGCCAAAATGTAGAAGACTGGGCAGAGGGGAGAAGAATGGGCAAGATAGATGTGGACAGTATATAGAGGTGTACAGTGTAGATAGGGGTGTACAGTGTAGATAGGGGTGTACAGTGTAGATAGGGGTGTACAGTATACAGGGTGTACAGTGCATACAATGCTCTTTGCTAGTAGGACTACTCTGTATGGATAGGACAACAATTTGATAAAACGGCTCTTTTCGGCTAGGACTGCCCTGATTGGACAGGACTGCTGATAGGACTGTTGTGTGTATATAGGACTCCTCTTTTAGGATAGGACGGCTGTGTGCGGATGAGACCGCTCTTTTCAGATAGGACTGCCCATACAGGACGGTATGTAGTAGATTAGTAGTAATCTGAGATAGCAGACAGAGATCTAGAAATCATTCATCCTTCCAATGCTCTGCAGGGCCGTACGATGGATGCCAGTGGGTTGTGTGGAGAGGAGCTGTACCTGGGTGTAGTGTCCACACATCTGTCCTTCCTGACAGCTTTCAGTGGTGAAGTTGTAGTAGTCGCGCTCTCGATGCCAGTCAGCCAGACCCAGCTCCACATCCAGACTGGAGCCAGACATTATAAAGAGGTTCTCTCCTCGGAACCCGCGCTCCTCGTTATGATCCCAGATACATTTTGCAGCATAAGATTTTGCCAGGTCTTCAAGCGTCTGGTCCCATCGCTGCAAAAATACAAAAACAACTGGAAGTATAGCACTGACAGCCATTACAGGGTTCCTCCACATTCATCAATACGATCAGTAACCGATCCACGTGTCTCCATGTAAAGGCGCTAAAGTGGGATATACAACAACTGGTGTACACATCACATCTACAGTCCATACATCATATCTACAGTCCAGTGACCGGTGTACACATCACATCTACAGTCCATACATCACATCTACAGTCCAGTGAACGGTGTACACATCACATCTACAGTCCAGTGACCGGTGTACACATCACATCTACAGTCCAGTGACCGGTGTACACATCACATCTACAGTCCAGTGACCGGTGTACACATCACATCTACAGTCCATACATCACATCTACAGTCCAGTGACCAATGTATACATCACATCTACAGTCCAGTGACCGGTGTACACATCACATCTACAGTCCAGTGACCGGTGTACACATCACATCTACAGTCCAGTGACCGGTGTACACACCACATCT
>JAKVIS010001704.1:0-29830 GCA_033119425.1 Bufotes viridis
AGACACTGTTTTCGATGTAGTACAGTATTTGACACAGAAAACCACACACTATACAATAATTAGGTTAGGCACCAGAATATTTAAACTTGTGCTACAGACACTATTTTCGGATGTAGAACAGTATTTGTCACAGAAAGCGACACACTATAGACACTAGATGTGGCAGAAATTATTTAAATTTGCGCTATAGACACTATTTTCGGATGTAGAACAGTATTTGTCACAGAAAGCGACACACTATAGACACTAGATGTGGCAGAAATTATTTAAATTTGCGCTACAGACACTGTTTTCGGATGTAGTACAGTATTTGTCATAGAAAGCCACACACTATGGACACTAGATGTAGAAGAAATTATTTAAATTTGTGCTACAGACACTGTTTTTGGATGTAGTACAGTATTTGTCACAGAACATAACATAGTATGGACACAAGATTAGGCCTAGATTATTTAAATTTGCGCTACAGACACTGTTTTTGGATGGAGTACTGTATATGTCACAGAAAGCCACACACTATGGACACTAGATTAGGCCCAGATTATTTACATTTTGCGCTACAGACACTGTTTTCAGATGTAGTACAGTATTTGTCACAGAAAGCCACTCACTATGGACACTAGATTAGGCCCAGATTAATTAACTTTGCGCTACAGACACTGTTTTCGGATGTAGAACAGTGTTTGTCACAGAAAGCAACACAGTAAGGACACTAGATTAGGCCCAGATTATTTAAATTTGCGCTACAGACACTGTTTTCGGATGTAGTACAGTATTTGTCACAGAAAGCCACACACTATGGACACTAGATGTATCACAAATTATTTAAATTTGCGCTACAGACAATGTATTCGGATTTAGTACAGTATTTGTCACAGAAAGCCACACATTATGGACACTAGATTTGGTCCAGATTATTTGAATGTGCACTACAGACACTGTTTTCAGATGTAGTACAGTATTTGTCAAAGAAAGCCACACACTATGGACACTAGATGTAGAAGAAATTATTCAAATTTGTGCTACAGACACTGTTCTCGGATGGAGTACAGTATTTGTCACAGAAAGCCACACACTATGGACACTAGATTAGGCCCAGATTATTTAAATTTGCGCTACAGACACTGGTTTCAGATATAGTACAGTATTTTTCACAGAAAGCCACACACTATGGACACTAGTTGTGGCACAAATTACTTCAATTTAGCCAACAGACACTCTTTTCGATGTAGTACAGTATTTGTCACAGAAAGCCACACACTATGGACACTAGATGTGTCACAAATAATTTTAATTTGCGCTACAGACACTGTATTCGGATGTTGTACAGTATTTGTCCCAAAAAGCCACACACTATGGATTCTAGATTTGGCACAGATTTTTTAAATTTGCACTACAGATATTGTTTTCGGATATAGAACAGTATATGTCACAGAAAGCCACACACTATGGACACTTGATAAGGTTATTGGGGAAGTTCCCTCGGGTCCTCCCCACCCTATTTTACCAGTAACTACCAGCCCCCCCCCATCAGCTTCCTAATAAAGACACTGAGGCAGATGTTGGAATTAAATGGCCACAGCAGCCTTTAATAATACAAGCATAGCATCAAAAACATGTACATCATGAACCCGACGAAGGAGGTCCTGAAAGCCTTAGATTCACTTTAAAACAAGTGCAGCAAAACACCGGGGTACATACAACTTGCCCCCAGCCGCACCACACCAGCTCAGAGACCCCCGAGTGCTGCATCCCCCTTAGACCGACCGATTACCAAAACCTGGGAGTCCAGTCCCACCAATTGAGGCCCTCACATTCACAAAAACACCAAGTCCTAGCCCAGCTTCCAGGACCTCCTACCGCCCCAACTGCCGTGACAAACAGACCCGACCCTCCGTGCAGTACCAAAGATGGAAAGAACACCACAAGAACAATGCCCCCGCCAGCCCACACACAACTCCTACCAAACCCCACAAACGAATGGGAAGGTGGGTGGGAGCTTGTTCAAACTTAAAGATGGCGCCCGATAGCCCTTAGCGCCACCCTTATAAACCTACAGCTCCTCCCCCTCCACTAACCACTACCTTGCCTGCACTTAACCCCTTCCTCACCTACACTAGCCCCTCACCTACTTACCCTGCGTCCCCTCGCTCCCCAAAACTTATCATGGCAGCCTTCTTTCAAGGCTGTCGCCCCCCAGTACAGCTGCACTAGATTAGGCCCAGATTATTTAAATTTGCGCTACAGACACTGTTTTCGGATGTTGTACAGTATATGTCACAGAAAGCCACACTCTATGCACACTAGGTTAGGCCCAGATTATTTAAATTTGAAACTACAGACACTGTTTTTGGATGTAGTACAGTATAAATCACAGAAAGTCACACACTATGGACACTAGATTAGGCCCAGATTATTTAAATTTGCAAAACAGACACTGTTTTCGGATGTAGAACAGTATATGTCAAAAGAAAGCCACACACTATGGACACTAGATTAAGCCCAGATTATTTAACTTTGCGATACAGACACTGTTCTTGAATGTAGAACAGTATTTCTCAAAGAAAGCAACACAGTAAGGACACTAGATTAGGCCCAGATAAATAAAATTTGCGATACAGACACTGTTTTCGGATGTAGTACAGTATATGGCCTCATGCACACAACAGTATTTTTTTGCGGTCCGCAAAACGGGGTTCCGTTGTTCTGTGATCCGTGTCCGTTTTTGCTTCCGTTGTGTTTCCGTGTATTTCAATATCCTTCTGCAGATATGGTCTCCAGTACTGCACACAATACTCTAAATGAGGTCTCACTAGTGCTCTGTAGAGCGGCACGAGCACCTCCCTCTTTCTACTGTTAATGCCTCTCCCTATACACCCAAGCATTCTGCTGGCATTACCTGCTGCTCTATGACATTGTCTGCCCACCTTTAGGTCGTCTAATATAATGACCCCGAAATCCCTTTCCTCAGATACTGGAGGTTAGTACTGTATCACTGATTTTATATTCTGCTCTTGGGTTTTACGCTCCAGGTGCATTATCTTGCACTTATCGACATTAAATTTTAGTTTGCCAGATTTTTGACCATTCCTCTAGTTTTCCTAAATCCTTTTCCATTTGGTGTATCCCTCTAGGAACATCAACCCTGTTACAAATCTTTGTGTCATCAGCAAAAAGACACACCTTACCTTCGAGGCCTTCTGCAATTTCGCTGATAAAGATATTAAACAATATGGGTCCCAGAACAGATCCCTGAGGTACCCCACTGGTAACAATACCATGGTCTGAATATACTCCATTGACTACAACCCCTGTTTTCTGTTCTTCAGCCACTGCCTAATCCATTCAACAATATGTAAGCCCATGCTCAAAGACTGCAGTTTATTGATAAGCCTCCTATGTGGGACAGTATCAAAAGCCTTACTAAAGTCCAAATAAGCGATGTCTACTGCACCTCCGCCATCCATTATTTTAGTCACCCAATCAAAAAACTTTGATTGAGACGTACTGTCCTTACCTTTATGGACACCAATATGAGGCGCAGCATATTTCCTGAGGAACGGCTCATCGTCACGTTGAGGTAAAGCAATATTGTAATTTGACATGGGAAAGTAATGTTGCCCGATTCTGCCATTCTTTGTTTGGATGTGGCTGTTATTTGACATGTTCGCTTTTTGATGCAAATTCCGGTGTATGCTTTTATCCCCCAAAGTTTTGGGGCAAAGTTCATTTGTGTATAATTTGAAACACTGGCAACATAACAAGGTTATATGTTTGGTATATTTTTGGCTGTAAGTGGTTGTTAAATGCGTGTTATCCAACTGCCTCATCATGCTGAGTGTTAGACTCAACCAATAAATGACCCCCACATTTCTAGATCAATGACACTACCCAAGTATTTGTGTTTTTTGTTTTAAATGGCCAAAATCATTAGCTGCAAGTGTTTTAACCATTCTATCTATGTTTGTAACCTTTGTCAAATCTCCTTTTTTTAAGTTTTGTGGTTACTCCTGTGCTAACTTACATTCTGACTCCATTCTTTTTTTTTTTCCTTTTTTGATACACAGATTCCTTGCTACTGGGAACTCATTTGCCTCGCTGCATTTCGAGTTTCTTTTGGGGACCTCAACTATTTCTCGGATAGTGCATCACACTTGTCATGTCATCTGGTCGAGACTCCGAGAGACGGTGATGCCACAGCCCAAGGCGGACGATTGGCTTCGGATTGCTGAGGGTTTCAATGTTTCGACGCAGTTTCCCAACTGCCTCGGAGCGCTGGATGGCAAGCACATTCGTGTGAAGAAGCCTCCTCACTCAGGGTCCCGATTCTTCAATTATAAACAATATTTTTCTGTAGTGCTTATGGATGTGGCCGACAGTAACTACAGGTTTATAATGGTTGATATTGGGGCCTATGGAAGCACTGCGGATGCTCACATCTTTAGTTGTCAGGCATTTTCATAACTATATGTGATATCTGATAATAATATGGTCAAAATGGACGTTCATTTCCTTTAAGAGATAGACTGAACCAGAGTTTTGCTATATAACTAAAACAGGCCAAGATAGGGTCATGCAGAGGTTAGTTTGTGTAAAAGTTTGTACTGAATACAAAGTATATTGTTTTAAAAGGTTAGTGCCAACATATGTGGGCTTATCTTAAAGAATATAATGGGTCTCACATACACTGTCTGGAAGACACGAACATGCAATAACAAAGTGTGGTCCTTTCTTAAGTACCGGGGTAAAGAGAGGTTATTGAGTGTCATTCCAGATAGTCAATTGTGTAACGTTTATATTCATGTATGATTGCATATAGTTTTAGTATATTTTAACCAATGATACATATGTTTGTATACTCATATCTAGTTATTGATAATGTATCATTATATCCATTGGTGTGTATATATATATATTATGCCATGTATGTATCAATGAGTGTATATTATATAGAAATATTACATTATATATGTAAGCTAGTTTTCGCTAAGAGGTAAAACAATTTTCTTTTTAGAGAAGAGCTCAGTTATCTTGGATGGCAATTAATCAGTCATTTGGATGGCTAAAATATACAAACTGGTTAAGCTCTAAGGCCTCTTTCACACTAGCGTTTTAGCTTTCCATCCTAGAGATCCGTCCTCGGGTCTCTAGAACAGAAAGCTACTGATCAGGATTATCCTAATGCATCCTGAATGGAGAGCAATCCGTTCAGGATGCATCAGGATGTATTCCGTTCAGTATGTCAACGTTTTTTGGACATTGACAAAAGTGTAGCATGCTGCGGATTTGTCTCCGTCCAAAAATCCGGAAGACATACCGTAACGCCGGATCCGGAATTAATGCACATTGAAAGGCATTAGTCCGGATCCAGCCTTTAGCTTTTTGTTAATTGTTACTATGGCAGCAAGGACGCTAAAGTCCTGGTTGCCATAGTAAAGAGTAGGGGGAGCGGGGGAGCGGCATACTTACATTCCGTGCGGCTCCCCGGACGCTCCAGGATGACGTCAGGGCACCCCACACGCATGGATCACGTGATCGCATGTTTTTGCGGACATTATTATACTTTGCCAGCAATTGCTGGGACACCAGATTTAGGGTATTGCTATTGTGGCAATTGAATTTCACCCCAGAACAAAATTTATGTTTTGACGGACACTATTATACTTTGACAGCCAGTGCTGGGAAACCAGATTCAGGGTATTGCTATTTTGGCAATTGAATTTCACTCCAGAACAAAATATTTGTTTTGGCGGACACTATTATACTTTGCCAGCCAGTGCTGAGACACCAGATTCAGGGTATTGCTATTTTGGCAAGTGAATTTTTCCCCAGAACAAAATATATGTTTTGACGGACACTATTATACTGTGCCAGCTAGTGCTGGGACACCAGATTCAGGGTATTGCTATTTTGGCAACAGAATTTTACTCCAGAACAAAATATATGTTTTCGGTGGACACTATTATAGTTTGCCAGCCAGTGCTGGGACACCAGATTCAGGGTATTGCTATTTTGGCAATTGAATTTCACTCCAGAACAAAATATTTGTTTTGGCGGACACTATTATAATTTGACAGCAAGTGCTGTGACACCCGATTCAGGGTATTACTATTTTGGCAAGTGAATTTTACCCCAGAACAAAATATATGTTTTGACGGACACTATTATACTTTGCCAGCCAGTGCTGGGACACCAGATTCAGGGTATTGCTATTTTGGCAAGTGAATTTTACCCCAGAACAAAATATATGTTTTGGCGGACACTATTATAGTTTGCCAGCCAGTGCTGGGACACCAGATTCAGGGTATTGCTATTTTGGCAAGTGAATTTTACCCCAGAACAAAATATATGTTTTGACGGACACTATTATACTGTGCCAGCCAGTGCTGGGACACCAGATTCAGGGTATTGCTATTTTGGCAAGTGAATTTTACTCCAGAACAAAATATATGTTTTCGACGGACACTATTATAGTTTGCCAGCCAGTGTTGGAACACCAGATTCAGGGTACTGCTATTTTGGCAATTGAATTTCAACCCAGAACAAAATATATGTTTTGGCGGACACTATTATAATTTGACAGCCAGTGCTGGGACACCAGATTCAGGGTATTGCTATTTTGGCAAGTGAATTTTACCCCAGAACAAAATATCTGTTTTGGCGGTCACTATTATAATTTTCCAGCCAGTGCTGGGACACTAGATTCAGGGTATTGCTATTTTGGCAATTGAATTTCACCCCAGAACAAAATATACCCTGTTACTGACAGATTTAAACTAGGCCTGCAACTGTTGGAACACCAGATTCAGGGTATTGCTATTTTGGCTATTGAATTTAATCCCAGAACAAAATATATGTTTTGACGGACACTATTATACTTTGCCAGCCATTGCTGGGACACCAGATTCTGGGTATTGCTATTTTGGCAATTGAATTTCACCCCAGAACAAAATATACCCTGTTACGGACAGATTTAAACAAGGCCTGCAACTGCTGGAACACCAGATTAAGGATATTGCTATTTGGGCAATTGAATTTCACCCCAGAACAAAATATATGTTTTGGCGGACACTATTATACTTTGCCAGCCATTGCTGGGACACCAGATTCAGGGTATTGCTATTTTGGCAATTGAATTTTACCCCAGAACAAAATATATGTTTTGGCGGACACTATTATACTTTGCCAGCCAGTGCTGGGACACCAGATTCAGGGTATTGCTATTTTGGCAATTGAATTTCACCCCAGAACAAAATATATGTTTTGGCGGACACTATTATACTTTGCCAGCCAGTGCTGGGACACCAGATTCAGGGTATTGCTATTTTGGCAAGTGAATTTTACCCCAGAACAAAATATATGTTTTGGCGGACACTATTATACTTTGCCAGCCAGTGCTGGGACACCAGATTCAGGGTATTGCTATTTTGGCAATTGAATTTTACCCCAGAACAAAATATATGTTTTGGCGGACACTATTATACTTTGCCAGCACAGTGCTGGGACACCAGATTCAGGGTATTGCTATTTTGGCAATTGAATTTCACCCCAGAACAAAATATATGTTTTGGCGGACACTATTATACTTTGCCAGCCAGTGCTGGGACACCAGATTCAGGGTATTGCTATTTTGGCAAGTGAATTTTACCCCAGAACAAAATATATGTTTTGGCGGACACTATTATACTTTGCCAGCCAGTGCTGGGACACCAGATTCAGGGTATTGCTATTTTGGCAAGTGAATTTTACCCCAGAACAAAATATATGTTTTGACGGACACTATTATACTGTGCCAGCCAGTGCTGGGACACCAGATTCAGGGTATTGCTATTTTGGCAAGTGAATTTTACCCCAGAACAAAATATATGTTTTGGCGGACACAATTATACTTTGCCAGCCAGTGCTGGAACACCAGATTCAGGGTATTGCTATTTTGGCAATTGAATTTCACCCCAGAACAAAATATATGTTTTGACGGACACTATTATACTTTGCCAGCCAGTGCTGGGACACCAGATTCAGGGTATTGCTATTTTGGCAAGTGAATTTTACCCCAGAACAAAATATATGTTTTGGCGGACACTATTATACTTTGCCAGCCAGTGCTGGGACACCAGATTCAGGGTATTGCTATTTTGGCAATTGAATTTCACCCCAGAACAAAATATACCCTGTTAGCGGACAGATATTAAACTTGGCCTGCAACTGCTGGAACACCAGATTCAGGGTATTGCTATTTTGGCAATTGAATTTCACCCCAGAACAAAATATATGTTTTGGCGGACACTATTATACTTTGCCAGCCATTGCTGGGACACCAGATTCTGGGTATTGCTATTTTGGCAATTGAATTTCACCCCAGAACAAAATATATGCCTGTTGACGGACACGATTTAAACTAGGCCTGCAACTGCTGGAACACCAGATTCAGGGTATTGCTATTTTGGCAATTGAATTTCACCCCAGAACAAAATATATGTTTTGGCGGACACTATTATACTTTGCCAGCCATTGCTGGGACACCAGATTCAGGGTATTGCTATTTTGGCAAGTGAATTTTACCCCAGAACAAAATATATGTTTTGGCGGACACTATTATACTTTGCCAGCCAGTGCTGGGACACCAGATTCAGGGTATTGCTATTTTGGCAATTGAATTTCACCCCAGAACAAAATATATGTTTTGGCGGACACTATTATACTTTGCCAGCCAGTGCTGGGACACCAGATTCAGGGTATTGCTATTTTGGCAAGTGAATTTTACCCCAGAACAAAATATATGTTTTGACGGACACTATTATACTTTGCCAGCCAGTGCTGGGACACCAGATTCAGGGTATTGCTATTTTGGCAAGTGAATTTCACCCCAGAACAAAATATATGTTTTGGCGGACACTATTATACTTTGCCAGCCAGTGCTGGGACACCAGATTCAGGGTATTGCTATTTTGGCAAGTGAATTTCACCCCAGAACAAAATATATGTTTTGGCGGACACTATTATACTTTGCCAGCTAGTGCTGGGACACCAGATTCAGGGTATTGCTATTTTGGCAAGTGAATTTTACTCCAGAACAAAATATATGTTTTGGCGGACACTATTATACTTTGCCAGCCAGTGTTGGAACACCAGATTCAGGGTATTGCTATTTTGGCAATTGAATTTCAACCCAGAACAAAATATATGTTTTGACTGACACTATTATACTGTGCCAGCCAGTGCTGGGACACCAGATTCAGGGTATTGCTATTTTGGCAAGTGAATTTTACCCCAGAACAAAATATATGTTTTGGCGGACACTATTATACTTTGCCAGCCAGTGCTGGGACACCAGATTCAGGGTATTGCTATTTTGGCAATTGAATTTCACCCCAGAACAAAATATACCCTGTTACTGACAGATTTAAACTAGGCCTGCAACTGTTGGAACACCAGATTCAGAGTATTGCTATTTTGGCAATTGAATTTCACCCCAGAACAAAATATATGTTTTGGCGGACACTATTATACTTTGCCAGCCATTGCTGGGACACCAGATTCAGGGTATTGCTATTTTGGCAATTGAATTTCACCCCAGAACAAAATATATCCTGTTAGCGGACACGATTTAAACTAGGCCTGCAACTGCTGGAACACCAGATTCAGGGTATTGCTATTTTGGCAATTGAATTTCACCCCAGAACAAAATATATGTTTTGGCGGACACTATTATACTTTGCCAGCCATTGCTGGGACACCAGATTCAGGGTATTGCTATTTTGGCAAGTGAATTTTACCCCAGAACAAAATATATGTTTTGGCGGACACTATTATACTTTGCCAGCCAGTGCTGGGACACCAGATTCAGGGTATTGCTATTTTGGCAATTGAATTTCACCCCAGAACAAAATATATGTTTTGGCGGACACTATTATACTTTGCCAGCCATTGCTGGGACACCAGATTCAGGGTATTGCTATTTTGGCAAGTGAATTTTACCCCAGAACAAAATATATGTTTTGGCGGACACTATTATACTTTGCCAACCATTGCTGGGACACCAGAATCAGGGTATTGCTATTTTAGCAAGTGAATTTTACCCGAGAACAAAATATATGTTTTGGCGGACACTATTATACTTTGCCAGACAGTGCTAGGACACCAGATTCATTGTATTGCTATTTTGGCAATTGAATTTCACCCCAGAACAAAATATATGTTTTCAGCGGACACTCTTATACTTTGCCAGCCAGTGCTGGGACACCAGATTCAGGGTATTGCTATTTTGGCTATTGAATTTCACCCCAGAACAAAATATATGTTTTGACGGACACTATTATACTTTGCCAGCCAGTGCTGGGACACCAGATTCAGGGTATTGCTATTTAGGCAATTGAATTTCACCCCAAAACAAAATATATGTTTTGGCGGACACTATTATACTTTGCCAGCCATTGCTGGGACACCAGATTGAGGGTATTGCTATTTTGGCAAGTGAATTTTACCCCAGAACAAAATATATGTTTTGGCGGACACTATTATACTTTGCCAGCCATTGCTGGGACACCAGATTGAGGGTATTGCTATTTTGGCAAGTGAATTTTACCCCAGAACAAAATATATGTTTTGGCGGACACTATTATACTTTGCCAGCCAGTGCTGGGACACCAGATTCAGGGTATTGCTATTTTGGCAAGTGAATTTTACCCCAGAACAAAATATTCCTTGTTACGGACAGATATTAAACTAGGCCTGCAACTGCTGGAACACCAGATTCAGGGTATTGCTATTTTGGCAATTGAATTTCACCCCAGAACAAAATATATGTTTTGGCGGACACTATTATACTTTGCCAGCCAGTGCTGGGACACCAGATTCAGGGAATTGCTATTTTGGCAATGAAATTTAACACCAGAACAAAATATAGCCTGTTACGGACAGATTTAAACTAGGCCTGCAACTGCTGGAACACCAGATTCAGGGTACTGCTATTTTGGCCATTTAATTTCAACCCAGAACAAAATATATGTTTTGACTGACACTATTATACTGTGCCAGCCAGTGCTGGGACACCAGATTCAGGGTATTGCTATTTTGGCAAGTGAATTTTACCCCAGAACAAAATATATGTTTTGGCGGTCACTATTATAATTTGCCAGCCAGTGCTGGGACACTAGATTCAGGGTATTGCTATTTTGGCAATTGAATTTCACACCAGAACAAAATATACCCTGTTCCGGACAGATTTAAACTAGGCCTGCAACTGCTGGAACACCAGATTCAGGGTATTGCTATTTTGGCAATTGAATTTCACTCCAGAACAAAATATATGTTTTGACGGACACTATTATACTTTGCCAGCCATTGCTGGGACACCAGATTCTGGGTATTGTTATTTTGGCAATTGAATTTCACCCCATAACAAAATATACCCTGTTACAGACAGATTTAAACAAGGCCTGCAACTGCTGGAACACCAGATTAAGGGTATTGCTATTTTGGCAATTGAATTTCACCCCAGAACAAAATATATGTTTTGGCTGTCACTGTTATAGTTTGCCAGCCAGTGCTGGGACACCAGATTCAGGGAATTGCTATTTTGGCAATTGAATTTCACCCAAGAACAAAATATACCCTGTTACAGACAGATTTAAACTAGGCCTGCAACTGCTGGAACACCAGATTCAGGGTATTGCTATTTTGGCAAGTGAATTTCACCCCAGAACAAAATATATGTTTTGGCGGACACTATTATACTTTGCCAGCCAGTGCTGGGACACCAGATTCAGGGTATTGCTATTTTGGCAATTGAATTTTACCCCAGAACAAAATATATGTTTTAGCGGACACTATTATACTTTGCCAGACAGTGCTGGGACACCAGATTCAGGGTATTGCAATTTTGGCAATTGAATTTCACCCCAGAACAAAATTTATGTTTTGGTGGACACTATTATACTTTGCCTGCCAGTGTTGGGACACCAGATTAAGGGTATTGCTATTTTGGCAATTGAATTTTACCCCAAAACAAAATATATGTTTTGGCGGACACTATTATACTTTGCTAGCCTGTGCTGGGACACCAGATTCAGGGTATTGCTATTTTGGTAATTGAATTTCACCCCAGAACAAAATATATGTTTTGGCGGACACTATTATACTTTGCCAGCCATTGCTGGGACACCAGATTCCGGGTACTGCTATTTTGGCAAGTGAATTTTACCCCAGAACAAAATATTCCCTGTTACAGACAGATTTAAACAAGGCCTGCAACTGTTGGAACACCAGATTAAGGGTATTGCTATTTTGGCAATTGAATTTCACCCCAGAACAAAATATATGTTTTGGTGGACACTATTATACTTTGCCAGCCATTACTGGGACACCAGATTCAGGGTATTGCTATTTTGGCAAGTGAATTTTACCCCAGAACAAAATATATGTTTTGGCGGACACTATTATACTTTGCCAGCCAGTGCTGGGACACCAGATTCAGGGTATTGCTATTTTGGCAATTGAATTTCACCCCAGAACAAAATATATGTTTTGGCGGACACTATTATACTTTGCCAGCCATTGCTGGGACACCAGATTCAGGGTATTGCTATTTTGGCAATTGAATTTCACCCCAGAACAAAATATATGTTTTGGCGGACACTATTATACTTTGCCAGCCATTGCTGGGACACCAGATTCAGGGTATTGCTATTTTGGCAAGTGAATTTTACCCCAGAACAAAATATATGTTTTGGCGGACACTATTATACTTTGCCAGCCAGTGCTGGGACACCAGATTCAGGGTATTGCTATTTTGGCAATTGAATTTCACCCCAGAACAAAATATATGTTTTGGCGGACACTATTATACTTTGCCAGCCATTGCTGGGACACCAGATTCAGGGTATTGCTATTTTGGCAATTGAATTTTACCCCAGAACAAAATATATGTTTTGGCGGACACTATTATACTTTGCCAGCCATTGCTGGGACACCAGATTCAGGGTATTGCTATTTTGGCAAGTGAATTTTACCCCAGAACAAAATATATGTTTTGGCGGACACTATTATACTTTGCCAGCCAGTGCTGGGACACCAGATTCAGGGTATTGCTATTTTGGCAAGTGAATTTTACCCCAGAACAAAATATATGTTTTAGCGGACACTATTATACTTTGCCAGCCAGTGCTGGGACACCAGATTCAGGGTATTGCTATTTTGGCAATTGAATTTCACCCCAGAACAAAATATATGTTTTGGCGGACACTATTATACTTTGCCAGCCATTGCTGGGACACCAGATTCAGGGTATTGCTATTTTGGCAAGTGAATTTTACCCCAGAACAAAATATATGTTTTGGCGGACACTATTATACTTTGCCAGCCAGTGCTGGGACACCAGATTCAGGGTATTGCTATTTTGGCAAGTGAATTTTACCCCAGAACAAAATATATGTTTTGGCGGACACTATTATACTTTGCCAGCCAGTGCTGGGACACCAGATTCAGGGTATTGCTATTTTGGCAAGTGAATTTTACCCCAGAACAAAATATATGTTTTCAGCGGACACTATTATACTTTGCCAGCCAGTGCTGGGACACCAGATTCAGGGTATTGCTATTTTGGCAATTGAATTTTACCCCAGAACAAAATATATGTTTTGGCGGACACTATTATACTTTGCCAGCCATTGCTGGGACACCAGATTCAGGGTATTGCTATTTTGGCAATTGAATTTCACCCCAGAACAAAATATATGTTTTGGCGGACACTATTATACTTTGCCAGCCAGTGCTGGGACACCAGATTCAGGGTATTGCTATTTTGGCAATTGAATTTCACCCCAGAACAAAATATATGTTTTGGCGGACACTATTATACTTTGCCAGCCATTGCTGGGACACCAGATTCAGGGTATTGCTATTTTGGCAAGTGAATTTTACCCCAGAACAAAATATATGTTTTCAGCGGACACTATTATACTTTGCCAGCCAGTGCTGGGACACCAGATTCAGGGTATTGCTATTTTGGCAATTGAATTTTACCCCAGAACAAAATATATGTTTTGGCGGACACTATTATACTTTGCCAGCCAGTGCTGGGACACCAGATTCAGGGTATTGCTATTTTGGCAATTGAATTTCACCCCAGAACAAAATATATGTTTTGGCGGACACTATTATACTTTGCCAGCCAGTGCTGGGACACCAGATTCAGGGTATTGCTATTTTGGCAATTGAATTTCACCCCAGAACAAAATATATGTTTTGGCGGACACTATTATACTTTGCCAGCCATTGCTGGGACACCAGATTCAGGGTATTGCTATTTTGGTAAGTGAATTTTACCCCAGAACAAAATATATGTTTTGGCGGACACTATTATACTTTGCCAGCCATTGCTGGGACACCAGATTCAGGGTATTGCTATTTTGGCAAGTGAATTTTACCCCAGAACAAAATATATGTTTTGGCGGACACTATTATACTTTGCCAGCCAGTGCTGGGACACCAGATTCAGGGTATTGCTATTTTGGCAAGTGAATTTTACCCCAGAACAAAATATATGTTTTCAGCGGACACTATTATACTTTGCCAGCCAGTGCTGGGACACCAGATTCAGGGTATTGCTATTTTGGCAATTGAATTTCACCCCAGAACAAAATATATGTTTTGACGGACACTATTATACTTTGCCAGCCAGTGCTGGGACACCAGATTCAGGGTATTGCTATTTTGGCAATTGAATTTCACCCCAGAACAAAATATATGTTTTGGCGGACACTATTATACTTTGCCAGCCAGTGCTGGGACACCAGATTCAGGGTATTGCTATTTTGGCAAGTGAATTTTACCCCAGAACAAAATATATGTTTTGGCGGACACTATTATACTTTGCCAGCCATTGCTGGGACACCAGATTCAGGGTATTGCTATTTTGGCAATTGAATTTTACCCCAGAACAAAATATATGTTTTGGCGGACACTATTATACTTTGCCAGCCAGTGCTGGGACACCAGATTCAGGGTATTGCTATTTTGGCAAGTGAATTTTACCCCAGAACAAAATATATGTTTTGACGGACACTATTATACTTTGCCAGCCAGTGCTGGGACACCAGATTCAGGGTATTGCTATTTTGGCAAGTGAATTTTACCCCAGAACAAAATATATGTTTTGGCGGACACTATTATAGTTTGCCAGCCAGTGCTGGGACACCAGATTCAGGGAATTGCTATTTTGGCAATGAAATTTAACACCAGAACAAAATATAGCCTGTTACGGACAGATTTAAACTAGGCCTGCAACTGCTGGAACACCAGATTCAGGGTACTGCTATTTTGGCCATTTAATTTCAACCCAGAACAAAATATATGTTTTGACTGACACTATTATACTGTGCCAGCCAGTGCTGGGACACCAGATTCAGGGTATTGCTATTTTGGCAAGTGAATTTTACCCCAGAACAAAATATATGTTTTGGCGGTCACTATTATAATTTGCCAGCCAGTGCTGGGACACTAGATTCAGGGTATTGCTATTTTGGCAATTGAATTTCACCCCAGAACAAAATATACCCTGTTACGGACAGATTTAAACTAGGCCTGCAACTGTTGGAACACCAGATTCAGGGTATTGCTATTTTGGCAATTGAATTTCACCCCAGAACAAAATATATGTTTTGGCGGACACTATTATACTTTGCCAGCCATTGCTGGGACACCAGATTCAGGGTATTGCTATTTTGGCAATTGAATTTCACCCCAGAACAAAATATATCCTGTTACGGACAGATTTAAACAAGGCCTGCAACTGCTGGAACACCAGATTAAGGGTATTGCTATTTTGGCAATTGAATTTCACCCCAGAACAAAATATATGTTTTGGCGGACACTATTATACTTTGCCAGCCAGTGCTGGGACACCAGATTCAGGGTATTGCTATTTTGGCAATTGAATTTCACCCCAGAACAAAATATACCCTGTTACGGACAGATTCAAACTAGGCCTGCAACTGTTGGAACACCAGATTCAGGGTATTGCTATTTTGGCAATTGAATTTCACCCCAGAACAAAATATATGTTTTGGCGGACACTATTATACTTTGCCAGCCAGTGCTGGGACACCAGATTCAGGGTATTGCTATTTTGGCAATTGAATTTTACCCCAGAACAAAATATATGTTTTAGCGGACACTATTATACTTTGCCAGCCAGTGCTGGGACACCAGATTCAGGGTATTGCTATTTTGGCAATTGAATTTCACCCCAGAACAAAATATATGTTTTGGCGGACACTATTATACTTTGCCAGCCATTGCTGGGACACCAGATTCAGGGTATTGCTATTTTGGCAATTGAATTTTACCCCAGAACAAAATATATGTTTTGGCGGACACTATTATACTTTGCCAGCCAGTGCTGGGACACCAGATTCAGGGTATTGCTATTTTGGCAATTGAATTTCACCCCAGAACAAAATATATGTTTTGGCGGACACTATTATACTTTGCCAGCCATTGCTGGGACACCAGATTCAGGGTATTGCTATTTTGGCAATTGAATTTTACCCCAGAACAAAATATATGTTTTGGCGGACACTATTATACTTTGCCAGCCATTGCTGGGACACCAGATTCAGGGTATTGCTATTTTGGCAAGTGAATTTCACCCCAGAACAAAATATATGTTTTGGCGGACACTATTATACTTTGCCAGCCAGTGCTGGGACACCAGATTCAGGGTATTGCTATTTTGGCAAGTGAATTTTACCCCAGAACAAAATATATGTTTTGGCGGACACTATTATACTTTGCCAGCCAGTGCTGGGACACCAGATTCAGGGTATTGCTATTTTGGCAATTGAATTTCACCCCAGAACAAAATATATGTTTTGACGGACACTATTATACTTTGCCAGCCATTGCTGGGACACCAGATTCAGGGTATTGCTATTTTGGCAATTGAATTTTACCCCAGAACAAAATATATGTTTTGGCGGACACTATTATACTTTGCCAGCCAGTGCTGGGACACCAGATTCAGGGTATTGCTATTTTGGCAAGTGAATTTCACCCCAGAACAAAATATATGTTTTGGCGGACACTATTATACTTTGCCAGCCAGTGCTGGGACACCAGATTCAGGGTATTGCTATTTTGGCAATTGAATTTCACCCCAGAACAAAATATATGTTTTGGCGGACACTATTATACTTTGCCAGCCAGTGCTGGGACACCAGATTCAGGGTATTGCTATTTTGGCAATTGAATTTCACCCCAGAACAAAATATATGTTTTGGCGGACACTATTATACTTTGCCAGCCATTGCTGGGACACCAGATTCAGGGTATTGCTATTTTGGCAATTGAATTTCACCCCAGAACAAAATATATGTTTTGGCGGACACTATTATACTTTGCCAGCCATTGCTGGGACACCAGATTCAGGGTATTGCTATTTTGGCAAGTGAATTTTACCCCAGAACAAAATATATGTTTTGGCGGACACTATTATACTTTGCCAGCCAGTGCTGGGACACCAGATTCAGGGTATTGCTATTTTGGCAAGTGAATTTTACCCCAGAACAAAATATATGTTTTGACGGACACTATTATACTTTGCCAGCCAATGCTGGGACACCAGATTAAGGGTATTGCTATTTTGGCAATTGAATTTCACCCCAGAAGAAAATATATGTTTTGGCTGACACTATTATACTTTGCCAGCCATTGCTGGGACACCAGATTCAGGGTATTGCTATTTTGGCAATTGAATTTCACTCCAGAACAAAATATACCCTGTTACGGACAGATTTAAACTAGGCCTGCAACTGCTGGAACACCAGATTCATGGTACTGCTCTTTTGGCCATTTAATTTCAACCCAGAACAAAATATATGCTTTGACTGACACTATTATACTGTGCCAGCCAGTGCTGGGACACCAAATTCAGGTTATTGCTATTATGGCAAGTGAATTTTTCCCCAGAACAAAATATATGTTTTGGCGGTCACTATTATAATTTGCCAGCCAGTGATGGGACACTATATTCAGGGTATTGCTAATTTGGCAAATGAATTTCACCCCAGAATAAAATATACCCTGTTACGAACAGATTTAAACTAGGCCTGCAACTGTTGGAACACCAGATTCAGGGTATTGCTATTTTGGCAATTGAATTTCACCCCAGAACAAAATATATGTTTTGGCGGACACTATTATACTTTGCCAGCCATTGCTGGGACACCAGATTCTGGGTATTGCTATTTTGGCAATTGAATTTCACCCCAGAACAAAATATACCCTGTTACGGACAGATTTAAACAAGGCCTGCAACTGCTGGAACACCAGATTAAGGGTATTGCTATTTTGGCAATTGAATTTCACCCCAGAACAAAATATATGTTTTGGCGGACACTATTATACTTTGCCAGCCAGTGCTGGGACACCAGATTCAGGGTATTGCTATTTTGGCAATTGAATTTCACCCCAGAACAAAATATATCCTGTTACGGACACGATTCAAACTAGGCCTGCAACTGCTGGAACACCAGATTCAGGGTATTGCTATTTTGGCAATTGAATTTCACCCCAGAACAAAATATATGTTTTGGCGGACACTATTATACTTTGCCAGCCAGTGCTGGGACACCAGATTCAGGGTATTGCTATTTTGGCAATTGAATTTCACCCCAGAACAAAATATATGTTTTGGCGGACACTATTATACTTTGCCAGCCAGTGCTGGGACACCAGATTCAGGGTATTGCTATTTTGGCAATTGAATTTCACCCCAGAACAAAATATATGTTTTGGCGGACACTATTATACTTTGCCAGCCATTGCTGGGACACCAGATTCAGGGTATTGCTATTTTGGCAATTGAATTTTACCCCAGAACAAAATATATGTTTTGGCGGACACTATTATACTTTGCCAGCCAGTGCTGGGACACCAGATTCAGGGTATTGCTATTTTGGCAATTGAATTTCACCCCAGAACAAAATATATGTTTTGGCGGACACTATTATACTTTGCCAGCCAGTGCTGGGACACCAGATTCAGGGTATTGCTATTTTGGCAAGTGAATTTTACCCCAGAACAAAATATATGTTTTGGCGGACACTATTATACTTTGCCAGCCAGTGCTGGGACACCAGATTCAGGGTATTGCTATTTTGGCAAGTGAATTTCACCCCAGAACAAAATATATGTTTTGACGGACACTATTATACTTTGCCAGCCAGTGCTGGGACACCAGATTCAGGGTATTGCTATTTTGGCAAGTGAATTTCACCCCAGAACAAAATATATGTTTTAGCGGACACTATTATACTTTGCCAGCCAGTGCTGGGACACCAGATTCAGGGTATTGCTATTTTGGCAATTGAATTTCACCCCAGAACAAAATATATGTTTTGGCGGACACTATTATACTTTGCCAGCCATTGCTGGGACACCAGATTCAGGGTATTGCTATTTTGGCAATTGAATTTCACCCCAGAACAAAATATATGTTTTGGCGGACACTATTATACTTTGCCAGCCAGTGCTGGGACACCAGATTCAGGGTATTGCTATTTTGGCAAGTGAATTTCACCCCAGAACAAAATATATGTTTTGGCGGACACTATTATACTTTGCCAGCCAGTGCTGGGACACCAGATTCAGGGTATTGCTATTTTGGCAATTGAATTTCACCCCAGAACAAAATATATGTTTTGGCGGACACTATTATACTTTGCCAGCCATTGCTGGGACACCAGATTCAGGGTATTGCTATTTTGGCAATTGAATTTCACCCCAGAACAAAATATATGTTTTGTCGGACACTATTATACTTTGCCAGCCAGTGCTGGGACACCAGATTCAGGGTATTGCTATTTTGGCAAGTGAATTTTACCCCAGAACAAAATATATGTTTTAGCGGACACTATTATACTTTGCCAGCCAGTGCTGGGACACCAGATTCAGGGTATTGCTATTTTGGCAATTGAATTTCACCCCAGAACAAAATATATGTTTTGGCGGACACTATTATACTTTGCCAGCCAGTGCTGGGACACCAGATTCAGGGTATTGCTATTTTGGCAATTGAATTTCACCCCAGAACAAAATATATGTTTTGACGGACACTATTATACTTTGCCAGCCAGTGCTGGGACACCAGATTCAGGGTATTGCTATTTTGGCAATTGAATTTCACCCCAGAACAAAATATATGTTTTGGCGGACACTATTATACTTTGCCAGCCATTGCTGGGACACCAGATTCAGGGTATTGCTATTTTGGCAAGTGAATTTCACCCCAGAACAAAATATTCCCTGTTACGGACAGATTTAAACTAGGCCTGCAACTGTTGGAACACCAGATTCAGGGTATTGCTATTTTGGCAATTGAATTTCACCCCAGAACAAAATATATGTTTTGGCGGACACTATTATACTTTGCCAGCCAGTGCTGGGACACCAGATTCAGGGTATTGCTATTTTGGCAATTGAATTTTACCCCAGAACAAAATATATGTTTTGGCGGACACTATTATACTTTGCCAGCCAGTGCTGGGACACCAGATTCAGGGTATTGCTATTTTGGCAATTGAATTTCACCCCAGAACAAAATATATGTTTTGGCGGACACTATTATACTTTGCCAGCCATTGCTGGGACACCAGATTCAGGGTATTGCTATTTTGGCAATTGAATTTCACCCCAGAACAAAATATATGTTTTGGCGGACACTATTATACTTTGCCAGCCAGTGCTGGGACACCAGATTCAGGGTATTGCTATTTTGGCAAGTGAATTTTACCCCAGAACAAAATATATGTTTTGGCGGACACTATTATACTTTGCCAGCCAGTGCTGGGACACCAGATTCAGGGTATTGCTATTTTGGCAAGTGAATTTTACCCCAGAACAAAATATATGTTTTAGCGGACACTATTATACTTTGCCAGCCAGTGCTGGGACACCAGATTCAGGGTATTGCTATTTTGGC
This sequence comes from Bufotes viridis, assembly GCA_033119425.1. Taxonomy (NCBI): domain Eukaryota; kingdom Metazoa; phylum Chordata; class Amphibia; order Anura; family Bufonidae; genus Bufotes; species Bufotes viridis. Next base: position 20,981 of record JAKVIS010001704.1, read on the forward strand.
AATTGAATTTCACCCCAGAACAAAATATATGTTTTGGCGGACACTATTATACTTTGCCAGCCATTGCTGGGACACCAGATTCAGGGTATTGCTATTTTGGCAAGTGAATTTCACCCCAGAACAAAATATATGTTTTGGCGGACACTATTATACTTTGCCAGCCAGTGCTGGGACACCAGATTCAGGGTATTGCTATTTTGGCAAGTGAATTTCACCCCAGAACAAAATATATGTTTTGGCGGACACTATTATACTTTGCCAGCCAGTGCTGGGACACCAGATTCAGGGTATTGCTATTTTGGCAAGTGAATTTTACCCCAGAACAAAATATATGTTTTAGCGGACACTATTATACTTTGCCAGCCAGTGCTGGGACACCAGATTCAGGGTATTGCTATTTTGGCAATTGAATTTCACCCCAGAACAAAATATATGTTTTGGCGGACACTATTATACTTTGCCAGCCATTGCTGGGACACCAGATTCAGGGTATTGCTATTTTGGCAATTGAATTTTACCCCAGAACAAAATATATGTTTTAGCGGACAATATTATACTTTGCCAGCCAGTGCTGGGACACCAGATTCAGGGTATTGCTATTTTGGCAATTGAATTTTACCCCAGAACAAAATATATGTTTTGGCGGACACTATTATACTTTGCCAGCCAGTGCTGGGACACCAGATTCAGGGTATTGCTATTTTGGCAATTGAATTTCACCCCAGAACAAAATATACCCTGTTACAGACAGATTTAAACTAGGCCTGCAACTGTTGGAACACCAGATTCAGGGTATTGCTATTTTGGCAATTGAATTTCACCCCAGAACAAAATATATGTTTTGGTGGACACTATTATACTTTGCCAGCCAGTGCTGGGACACCAGATTCAGGGTATTGCTATTTTGGCAAGTGAATTTTACCCCAGAACAAAATATATGTTTTGGCGGACACTATTATACTTTGCCAGCCAGTGCTGGGACACCAGATTCAGGGTATTGCTATTTTGGCAATTGAATTTCACCCCAGAACAAAATATATGTTTTGGCGGACACTATTATACTTTGCCAGCCATTGCTGGGACACCAGATTCAGGGTATTGCTATTTTGGCAATTGAATTTCACCCCAGAACAAAATATATGTTTTGGCGGACACTATTATACTTTGCCAGCCATTGCTGGGACACCAGATTCAGGGTATTGCTATTTTGGCAAGTGAATTTTACCCCAGAACAAAATATATGTTTTGGCGGACACTATTATACTTTGCCAGCCAGTGCTGGGACACCAGATTCAGGGTATTGCTATTTTGGCAAGTGAATTTTACCCCAGAACAAAATATATGTTTTGGCGGACACTATTATACTTTGCCAGCCAGTGCTGGGACACCAGATTCAGGGTATTGCTATTTTGGCAATTGAATTTCACCCCAGAACAAAATATATGTTTTGGCGGACACTATTATACTTTGCCAGCCATTGCTGGGACACCAGATTCAGGGTATTGCTATTTTGGCAATTGAATTTCACCCCAGAACAAAATATATGTTTTGGCGGACACTATTATACTTTGCCAGCCATTGCTGGGACACCAGATTCAGGGTATTGCTATTTTGGCAAGTGAATTTTACCCCAGAACAAAATATATGTTTTGGCGGACACTATTATACTTTGCCAGCCAGTGCTGGGACACCAGATTCAGGGTATTGCTATTTTGGCAAGTGAATTTTACCCCAGAACAAAATATATGTTTTCAGCGGACACTATTATACTTTGCCAGCCAGTGCTGGGACACCAGATTCAGGGTATTGCTATTTTGGCAATTGAATTTCACCCCAGAACAAAATATATGTTTTGGCGGACACTATTATACTTTGCCAGCCATTGCTGGGACACCAGATTCAGGGTATTGCTATTTTGGCAATTGAATTTCACCCCAGAACAAAATATATGTTTTGGCGGACACTATTATACTTTGCCAGCCAGTGCTGGGACACCAGATTCAGGGTATTGCTATTTTGGCAATTGAATTTTACCCCAGAACAAAATATATGTTTTGGCGGACACTATTATACTTTGCCAGCCAGTGCTGGGACACCAGATTCAGGGTATTGCTATTTTGGCAATTGAATTTCACCCCAGAACAAAATATATGTTTTTACGGACAGCTATTATACTTGGCCAGCCACTGCTGGAACACCAGATTCAGGGTATTGCTATTTTGGCAATTGAATTTCACCCCAGAACAAAATATATGTTTTGGCGGACACTATTATACTTTGCCAGCCAGTGCTGGGACACCAGATTCAGGGTATTGCTATTTTGGCAATTGAATTTTACCCCAGAACAAAATATATGTTTTGGCGGACACTATTATACTTTGCCAGCCAGTGCTGGGACACCAGATTCAGGGTATTGCTATTTTGGCAATTGAATTTTACCCCAGAACAAAATATATGTTTTCGCGGTCACAATTATAGTTTGCCAGCCATTGCTGGGACACCAGTCTCAGGGTATTGCTATTTTGGCAATTGAATTTCACTCCAGAACAAAATATATGTTTTGGCGGACACTATTATACTTTGCCAGCCAGTGCTGGGACACCAGATTCAGGGTATTGCTATTTTGGCAATTGAATTTTACCCCAGAACAAAATATATTTTTTGACGGACACTATTATACTTTGCCAGCCAGTGCTGAGACACCAGATTCAGGGTATTGCTATTTTGGCAAGTGAATTTTACCCCAGAACAAAATATATGTTTTCGGCGGACACTATTATAGTTTGCCAGCCAGTGCTGGGACACCAGATTCAGGGAATTGCTATTTTGGCAATGAAATTTAACACCAGAACAAAATATAGCCTGTTACGGACAGATTTAAACTAGGCCTGCAACTGCTGGAACACCAGATTCAGGGTACTGCTATTTTGGCCATTTAATTTCAACCCAGAACAAAATATATGTTTTGACTGACACTATTATACTGTGCCAGCCAGTGCTGGGACACCAGATTCAGGGTATTGCTATTTTGGCAAGTGAATTTTACCCCAGAACAAAATATATGTTTTGGCGGACACTATTATACTTTGCCAGCCAGTGCTGGGACACTAGATTCAGGGTATTGCTATTTTGGCAATTGAATTTCACCCCAGAACAAAATATACGCTGTTACGGACAGATTTAAACTAGGCCTGCAACTGTTGGAACACCAGATTCAGGGTATTGCTATTTTGGCAATTGAATTTCACCCCAGAACAAAATATATGTTTTGGCTGACACTATTATACTTTGCCAGCCATTGCTGGGACACCAGATTCTGGGTATTGCTATTTTGGCAATTGAATTTCACCCCAGTACAAAATATTCCTGTTACGGACAGATTTAAACAAGGCCTGCAACTGCTGGGACACCAGATTCAGGGTATTGCTATTTTGGCAATTGAATTTCACCCCAGAACAAAATATACCCTGTTACGGACAGATTCAAACTAGGCCTGCAACTGTTGGAACACCAGATTCAGGGTATTGCTATTTTGGCAATTGAATTTCACCCCAGAAGAAAATATATGTTTTGGCGGACACTATTATACTTTGCCAACCAGTGCTGGGACACCAGATTCAGGGTATTGCTATTTTGGCAAGTGAATTTTACCCCAGAACAAAATATATGTTTTCGTCGGACACTATTATATTTTGCCAGCCAGTGCTGGGACACGAGATTCAGGGAATTGCTATTTTGGCAATGAAATTTAACACCAGAACAAAATATAGCCTGTTACGGACAGATTTAAACTAGATCTGCAACTGCTGGAACACCAGATTCAGGGTACTGCTATTTTGGCCATTTAATTTCAACCCAGAACAAAATATATGTTTTGACTGACACTATTATACTGTGCCAGCCAGTGCTGGGACACCAGATTCAGGTTATTGCTATTTTGGCAAGTGAATTTTACCCCAGAACAAAATATATGTTTTGGCGGTCACTATTATAATTTGCCAGCCAGTGCTGGGACACTAGATTCAGGGTATTGCTATTTTGGCAATTGAATTTCACCCCAGAACAAAATATACCCTGTTACGGACAGATTTAAACTAGGCCTGCAACTGTTGGAACACCAGATTCAGGGTATTGCTATTTTGGCAATTGAATTTCACCCCAGAACAAAATATATGTTTTGGCGGACACTATTATACTTTGCCAGCCATTGCTGGGACACCAAATTCTGGGTATAGTTATTTTGGCAATTGAATTTCACCCCAGAACAAAATATACCCTGTTACGGACAGATTTAAACAAGGCCTGCAACTGCTGGAACACCAGATTAAGGGTATTGCTATTTTGGCAATTGAATTTCACCCCAGAACAAAATATATGTTTTGGCTGTCACTGTTATAGTTTGCCAGCCAGTGCTTGGACACCAGATTCAGGTTATTGCTATTTTGGCAATTGAATTTCCCCCAGAACAAAATATACCCTGTTACAGACAGATTCAAACTAGGCCTGCAACTGTTGGAACACCAGATTCAGGGTATTGCTATTTTGGCAATTGAATTTCACCCCAGAACAAAATTTATGTTTTGGTGGACACTATTATACTTTGCCTGCCAGTGCTGGGACACCAGATTAAGGGTATTGCTATTTTGGCAATTGAATTTTACCCCAAAACAAAATATATGTTTTGGCGGACACTATTATACTTTGCTAGCCTGTGCTGGGACACCAGATTCAGGGTATTGCTATTTTGGCAATTGAATTTCACCCCAGAACAAAATATATGTTTTGGCGGACACTATTATACTTTGCCAGCCATTGCTGGGACACCAGATTCTGGGTATTGCTATTTTGGCAATTGAATTTAACCCCAGAACAAAATATTCCCTGTTACAGACAGATTTAAACAAGGCCAGCAACTGTTGGAACACCAGATTAAGGGTATTGCTATTCTGGCAATTGAATTTCACCCCAGAACAAAATATATGTTTTGGTGGACACTATTATACTTTGCCAGCCATTACTGGGACACCAGGTTCAAGGTATTGCTATTTTGGCAAGTGAATTTTACCCCAGAACAAAATATATGTTTTGGCGGACACTATTATACTTTGCCAGCCAGTGCTGGGACACCAGATTCAGGGTATTGCTATTTTGGCAATTGAATTTCACCCCAGAAGAAAAGACATGTTTTGGCGGACACTATTATACTTTGCTAACCATTGCTGGGACACCAGATTAAGGGTATTGCTATTTTGGCAAGTGAATTTTACCCCAGAACAAAATATATGTTTTCGGCGGACACCATTATAGTTTGCCAGCCACTGCTGGAACACCAGATTCAGGGTACTGCTATTTTGGCAATTGAATTTCAACCCAGAACAAAATATATGTTTTGACTGACACTATTATACTGTGCCAGCCAGTGCTGGGACACTAGATTGAGGTTATTGCTATTTTGGCAAGTGAATTTTACCCCAGAAAAAAAATATATGTTTTGGTGGTCACTATTATAATTTGCCAGCCAGTGCTGGGACACTATATTCAGGGTATTGCTAATTTGGCAATTGAATTTCACCCCAGAACAAAATATACCCTGTTACTGACAGATTTAAACTAGGCCTGCAACTGTTGGAACACCAGATTCAGAGTATTGCTATTTTGGCAATTGAATTTCACCCCAGAACAAAATATATGTTTTGGCGGACACTATTATACTTTGCCAGCCATTGCTGGGACACCAGATTTTGGGTATTGCTATTTTGGCAATTGAATTTCACCCCAGAACAAAATATTCCCTGTTACGGACAGATTTAAACAAGGCCTGCAACTGTTGGAACACCAGATTAAGGGTATTGCTATTTTGGCAATTGAATTTCACCCCAGAACAAAATATATGTTTTGGCGGACACTATTATACTTTGCCAGCCATTACTGGGACACCAGATTCAGGGTATTGCTATTTTGGCAAGTGAATTTTACCCCAGAACAAAATATATGTTTTGGCGGACACTATTATACTTTGCCAGGCAGTGCTGGGACACCAGATTCAGGGTATTGCTATTTTGGCAATTGAATTTCACCCCAGAACAAAAGATATGTTTTGGCGGACACTATTATACTTTGCCAACCATTGCTGGGACACCAGATTCAGGGTATTGCTATTTTGGCAAGTGAATTTTACCCCAGAACAAAATATATGTTTTGGCGGACACTATTATACTTTGCCAACCATTGCTGGGACACCAGAATCAGGGTATTGCTATTTTAGCAAGTGAATTTTACCCGAGAACAAAATATATGTTTTGGCGGACACTATTATACTTTGCCAGCCAGTGCTGGGACACCAGATTCAGGGTATTGCTATTTTGGCAAGTGAATTTTACCCCAGAACAAAATATATGTTTTCAGCGGACACTCTTATACTTTGCCAGCCAGTGCTGGGACACCAGATTCAGGGTATTGCTATTTTGGCTATTGAATTTCACCCCAGAACAAAATATATGATTTGACGGACACTATTATACTTTGCCAGCCAGTGCTGGGACACCAGATTCAGGGTATTGCTATTTAGGCAATTGAATTTCACCCCAAAACAAAATATATGTTTTGGCGGACACTATTATACTTTGCCAGCCATTGCTGGGACACCAGATTCAGGGTATTGCTATTTTGGCAAGTGAATTTTACCCCAGAACAAAATATATGTTTTGGCGGACACTATTATCCTTTGCCAGCCATTGCTGGGACACCAGATTCAGGGTATTGCTATTTTGGCAAGTGAATTTCAACCCAGAACAAAATATACCCTGTTACAGACAGATTTAAACTAGACTTGCAACTGTTGGAACACCAGATTCAGGGTTTTGCTATTTTGGCAATAGAATTTCACCCCAGAACAAAATATATGTTGTGGCTGACACTATTATACTTTTCCAGCCATTGCTGGGACACCAGATTCTGGGTATTGCTATTTTGGCAAGTGAATTTTACCACAGAACAAAATATTCCCTGTTACGGACAGATTTAAACAAGGCCTGCAACTGCTGGAACACCAGATTAAGGGTATTGCTATTTTGGCAATTGAATTTCACCCCAGAACAAAATATACCCTGTTACAGACAGATTCAAACTAGGCCTGCAACTGTTGGAACACCAGATTAAGGGTATTGCTATTTTGGCAATTGAATTTCACCCCAGAACAAAATATATGTTTTGGCGGACACTATTATACTTTGCCAGCCAGTGCTGGGACACCAGATTCAGGGTATTGCTATTTTGGCAATTGAATTTTACCCCAGAACAAAATATATGTTTTGTCGGACACTATTATATTTTGCCAGCCATTGCTGGGACACCAGATTCAGGGAATTGCTATTTTGGCAATGAAATTTAACACCAGAACAAAATATAGCCTGTTACATAGAGATTTAAACTAGGGCTGCAACTGCTGGAACACCAGATTCAGGTTACTGATATTTTGGCCATTTAAATTCAACCCAGAACAAAATATATGTTTTGACTGACACTATTAGACTGTGCCAGCCAGTGCTGGGACACCAGATTCAGGGTATTGCTTTTTTGGCAAGTGAATTTTATCCCAGAACAAAATATATGTTTTGGCGGTCACTATTATAATTTGCCAGCCAATGCTGGGACACTAGATTCAGGTTATTGCTATTTTGGCAATTAAATTTCACCCCAGAACAAAATATACCCTGTTATGGACAGATTTAAACTAGGCCTGCAACTGTTGGAACACCAGATTCAGGGTATTGCTATTTTGGCAATTGAATTTCACCCCAGAACAAAATATATGTTTTGGCGGACACTATTATACTTTGCCAGCCATTGCTGGGACACCAAATTCTGGGTATAGTTATTTTGGCAATTGAATTTCACCCCAGAACAAAATATACCCTGTTACGGACAGATTTAAACAAGGCCTGCAACTGCTGGAACACCAGATTAAGGGTATTGCTATTTTGGCAATTGAATTTCACCCCAGAACAAAATATATGTTTTGGCTGTCACTGTTATAGTTTGCCAGCCAGTGCTTGGACACCAGATTCAGGTTATTGCTATTTTGGCAATTGAATTTCCCCGAACAAAATATACCCTGTTACAGACAGATTCAAACTAGGCCTGCAACTGTTGGAACACCAGATTCAGGGTATTGCTATTTTGGCAATTGAATTTCACCCCAGAACAAAATTTATGTTTTGGTGGACACTATTATACTTTGCCTGCCAGTGCTGGGACACCAGATTAAGGGTATTGCTATTTTGGCAATTGAATTTTACCCCAAAACAAAATATATGTTTTGGCGGACACTATTATACTTTGCTAGCCTGTGCTGGGACACCAGATTCAGGGTATTGCTATTTTGGCAATTGAATTTCACCCCAGAACAAAATATATGTTTTGGCGGACACTATTATACTTTGCCAGCCATTGCTGGGACACCAGATTCTGGGTATTGCTATTTCAGCAATTGAATTTCACCCCAGAACAAAATATTCCCTGTTACAGACAGATTTAAACAAGGCCTGCAACTGTTGGAACACCAGATTAAGGGTATTGCTATTTTGGCAATTGAATTTCACCCCAGAACAAAATATATGTTTTGGTGGAGACTATTATACTTTGCCAGCCATTACTGGGACACCAGGTTCAAGGTATTGCTATTTTGGCAAGTGAATTTTACCCCAGAACAAAATATATGTTTTGGCGGACACTATTATACTTTGCCAGCCAGTGCTGGGACACCAGATTCAGGGTATTGCTATTTTGGCAATTGAATTTCACCCCAGAACAAAAGACATGTTTTGGCGGACACTATTATACTTTGCTAAC
>JAKVIS010001705.1:0-29809 GCA_033119425.1 Bufotes viridis
AAATCCAGTTTGGATACCCAGTAGTCCAGCTGATCTTCAATATGGGGTGACAGAGTGCTGGTTCAGGTCCTGCTCCAGGTCTAGCTGCTGCTCCTGTTGAGTAGTTTCTTCACTATGTGGGTGAAGAAAGCTACTCATCAGCAACTTAGACTCAGGCTGCTGCTGATGGAGCTGGTACTCCTCCTGCCACCCCACCTCCCCAGCAGCCATGACAGTGGAGCGTGAGCACAGAGGGCCGCCCATAGGATGTCTCTGTGGTAGTTTAGTTTATCCTCCCTCTCGGTGGGTGTAAAGATCCCCATTGTGGACCAGTAGTGAGGGTCCAACAAGGTGGAGAGCCAGAAGTCATCCCTCTGCCGAATGGTGACAATTCAGCTGTCACTCTGCAAGTAAGTGAGCATACAGCGGGCCATTTGTTCAAGTGACTCAGAGGGACTCCTGTCTCCATCTCCACTGCATACTGCCACGGTGTGTCAGGGTCCTCTGTCTCGTCTTCCTCATCGTCTGAGTAGCTCCTCTGGCTGCTCCTGCTGTCCTGTCAGCGGAGTAGAAAAATCACCCATTTGGCTACACATTGCCTGTGCTCCAATGTCCTCCGCCCCCTCCTCCAGTTCAGCCCCACAGGGCTCATGTGGCCATGAGATCGAGGCACCACGTCTTCTGTCCCCTGACCAGCCATTGTTACCATCATCTGTTCCAGGACACGAAGCAGTGGAATGGCGACATTCATCCCAGTCGTCCTAGTGACTGACAAATAACGTGGCATCCCGAAGGGCCTGAGCAAACGACAGAGGTCATGCTTGAGCTGCCAGTGGCTGACATCGGAGTTACTCCTATCCGCTTGCATCATCAAGAAATCGTTGATGGTCTTTCTCTGTTCAGTATAGTCGGTCCAAAATATGGAGGGTGCAATTCCAATGGGTGGAAACGCCGTGAGATCAGCTTATGTTGGGGGATGCCGTTCTGCCGCTGCAACTCAAGGAGGGAGTGCTTTGCGGTGTACGAGTGGCTGAAGTGCATGCAAAGTTTCCTGGCCATTTTTAGGATGTCTTGCAGATGGGTGGAAGACTTCAGGAACCGGTGGACAACCAGATTGAACACTTGTGCCATGCAGGCGCATGGCTCAGCCTTCCTTAATGCATCACTGACACAATGTTCTTCCCATTGTCGGTCACCATAGCTTCGATTTTGAGTTGTCGGGGAGAAAGGATTTGATTTCTTGATGCATCACACGGAGCAGTTCCTCCCTGTTTGACTCCGTTCGCCAAGAAAAACCAGGTGCAGAACAGCGTGACCCCACCGAGCCCTGTACATGTGATATGCTGAAGTGACACTGTGACTTATGCCTGCAGTGGAGGCTGAGGACATGGTGGAGGATGAAGAGGCAGAAGCGGACATTGTCGCAGGACCAACAGCGTGACAATGTGGAGGCGAAGCGGTGTGACCTGTCCAAGTTGCTGGTTTGGCTGTGCAGGAACAACATTCACCCAGTGGGCTGTGAAAGACATGTATTGTCCTTGACCGTAGTTACAGCTCCACATGTCAGCGCTGCCGCACACTTTGGCAGACACTGACAGGCTCAAGGACTGGCCCACCTTCTGTTCTACATGTGTGCGCAGGGCTGGTACTGCATTTTTGGCAAAGAAATGACGGCTTGGGACTCTCCACCTTGGCTCGACACAAGCCATCAGTTCTCTGAAAGGTGCAGAGTCCACCAGTTGGAAAGGGTGGGACTGAAAAACCAGCAACTTGGACAGGAACACGTTCAGCTTCTACGCCGTTGGATGTATGCACGCATACTGTTGTCTCTTGGCAATTGCTCGGTGATCGAATGCTGACGGAATGACTGAGTAGGAGTAGGAGCAGGAACATCTAGACCAGTGGAAGATGGGATTGACAAACAGCTCCTTCGGCTGAGGTGGTGGAGCCTTGACTGGCTGAAACTGGTTGCGTGCCACTGGGTGATGTAGTGGTTGCTGTGGCAGGCTGGACCACCACATCGAAGCCACAGTTCTCCCAGGCCACTGTATGGCAATGCTGCATATGTTGACGCAGGGGCCATAGTGCCAACATTGGCACCCTGGCCACGCTTCACCTTCTGCCACAGATGCGATATATGGCTACGTTCACCTCCTCTGGCACTTTGGAAAAAACTGCCACACTGCAGGTAGGTGATTTTCCCTCCAAGAGTCCGCACTGACTGATTGCTACTGCCGCTGCCTCTGTGAACCCCTGCACCACTACTTCCCGTGCAGGTAGGCTGCTGCGAAGCAAGTGGTCTACCCAGGGCACATTTGGCTCCCGACCTCCCACTGCTGCCACCCTGCTGACTCCCAGCCATGCTACCACCTTGCTGGCTCCTCCGCTGCCTCACTGGCAAGCTGCCACCCTCTTCTCCTGATGATGATAAAGCCCTTCTGCACTCGGATCCCAAGCACGATCGGCTTCATCATCATCGATTAGTGTCTGTACATCACTTATGTCCTCCATAACGGCCTCGCAGCACAAGCTTCCGTGCCACTCTGCTCATCACTGCTTGCCTGCCTAGCAGAGGAAGCGGCGGATGTCTCCTCCAGATCTTGGCTGGGCAGTAGCTGCTGACTGTCCTCTAGTAGCTCTTCCTCACTGAAAAGTGAAGCTGAGCCTACAGCATATACTACTTCTCGCGGTGTGGGAACAGAAAAGGACAGAGGCAGTTGAGGACAGGTGAGGGCACAGAGCCTGCTCCCGGGTCATGCCAACTAAGGGTTGTGTCTGACGAACCCACCGACTGTTGGCTGGGGGTGTCTGATGTCACTTGGGATGACTGCGTTAACCAATCAAGAACCGCTGGGTTGCTGGTCAAGACACGACTGCTAGATGACACCAGGAGCTCAGGCCTCTCGCTGCGACTACTGCTGTCACGACTCCTTACTCTGCTGTGACCTCTGCTTGCGCCAGAAACATTCAGGCCTCTGCCACTCCTCTGTGCATGGCCTGGCACTTCTCTGCCTGACATGCTTGTAGCTGAACTAAACAAATGAAACGGAAATTAAAACACCCCTAAAAGCAACAAATATATTTTTCTTGTGAACTAATTGTATTTTCTCTAGAAATATGACAAGAAACGCTTTTAGCGCAAATAATATTAAATGTGAACTGCGTATATTTTTCTCATATTGTACTGAACTAACAATGTTTTTAACACAAATAACACCAAATGTGAACAGCGTCTATGTTTCTCATATTATACTGAACTGACAATAAATGTTTTTAGCGCAAATAACACCAAATGTGAGCAGCGTGTTTTTCTCTTTTTCTACAGAAATATGACAAGAACCCCTTTAGCGCAAATAACACCAAATATGAACTACGTCTGTTTTTCTTGTATTGTACTGAACTGACATTAAATGGTTTTACCGTAAATAACACCAAATGTGAACTGTATGTAGTTTCTCTTTTTCTTTAGAAATATGACAAGAAATGCTTTTAGCGCAAATAACACCAAATGTGAACCTCGTGTATTTTTCTCTTTTTCTCTAGAAATATGACAATAAATGGTTTTACTGCAAATAACACCAAATGTGAGCGGCGTGTATTTTTCTTTTTTCTCTATAAATATATGACAAGAAACGCTTTTAGCACAAATGACACCAAATGTAAACCGCGTGTATTTTCTCTTTTTCTCAAGAAATACGACAATAAACGGTTTTACGCAAATAACACCAAATGTGAAAGGCATGTATTTTTCTCATTTTCTATAGAAATAATACAAGAAATGTTTATAGTGCAAATAAACACCAAATGTGAATAGTGTTTATTTTACTCGTCTTTGTACTGAACTGACAATAAACGTTTTTAGCGCAAATAACGCCAAATGTGAACAGCGTCTATTTTTCTTGTATTGTACTAAAATATGACATTAAATGGTTTTATCGCAAATAACTCCAAATGTGAACTGCAGGTATTTTTCTCTTTTCTCTAGAAATATGACAAACGCTCTTAGCGCAAAAACATCAAATGTGAGCGGCGTGTATTTTTCTCTTTTTCTCTAGAAATATGACAATAAATGGTTTTACCACAAATAACACCAAACGTGAACGGCATATATTTTCTCTTTTTCTATAGAAATATGACAAGAAACGCTTTTAGCGCAAATAACACCAAATGTGAGCGGCGTCTATTTTCTCGTATTGTACTGAACTGACAAATGTTTTTAGAGCAAATAACACCAAATGTGAACGGCGTCTATTTTTCTCATATTGTACTGAAATATGACAATAAATGTTTTTAGTGCAAATAACACCAAATGTGAACAGTGTCTATTTTTCTCGTATTGTACTATAATAGGGCACTCAAACGCTTTCACCACATATAGCTGCAGAAGTGAACAGAGTATATATTTCTCTTTTCCACAGATGGTTGTGTGGCAGTAGTATGTGATCACAGAATGACAGTAGGAGTTATAGGGTGCCCAGGTCACAAAACTGCTCTAGGACCTACAGGAGTTACTTCCCGGGAAGAAATCTTGTAGAGGTATAAATGAAACACTGGCAAAAGTAGGGTACGTGAACAAAACCACACTAGTTAGCTTGACTACCATGTTTCCTAGGGTGCATAAACATCAAGCACACAGTAATATAATGTCCAAAGAGAGCAGGGAAGACACTTTGCTGTTTTAACATGGCAACAACCTGTTATATCGATCCAGAATCCATTAAAAACAATTCACTGAGTTTCCCATAGACTGGTCTGGCGCAACCCTTACTTCAACCACATCAAATAAACTCATGGTGAATTGGTACGTAAGGAAAAACTAAATCTATTAACCCGCCATTGTCTTTCTTACAAATTCCCTTGAGAATGATTGAACATTGGAAAGTACCTCCAAAATTTTGTAAGTGGGTACCAATTCCATATTTAGATGTCAAGCATATGGGAGAGCCATGTGCATAGATAGTTTTTATCTCGAATATTTTAATCGCAAATTTTTATTGCGAATATCGCCACTTTGAGAATTCATGAAGATGTAGAATATAGTGCTATATATTCATATTGGCGAATATTCTAGCTTTTTCTCATCAGTAACCTCCCTCTTGCTTGTGGGCGAATGGGAAGTCTGCAATATCTTTGTCTGAGCTTAGCAACATTCCTAGCAACCAATAGAAAAGTTTCCTACCCTTACTATATAAGAACCTCCCCAGCAGCCATTTTCTGCATTTTTATTTTTTTGCAGTTCTGAGAGAAGAGAGAGAGCAGTGTCATTGCTGTGCTCTGTGCTTTCATCTGGATCCTATTACTTATCTAATTACATTAAATAGATAGTTAGTTAGTTAGTTAGTTAGTTAGTTAGTTAGTTAATATATATAATATAGATAGTTACTGGGAGATAGTCAGTGTAGGTTAGATAGTGATATAGTGTAGCTGATACGTTTCAGTGCAGGGTGTTAGGTAGTGTGATAGGAATTACTGTGCTGTGATAGGGATTAGTGTCTGTGTTAGACACAGTGCTGTGATGTCACAACAATACTTAGTGCACCAATCAGTAATATCTACTCAGACCCGATAAAATGTAAAGTTGCATGTATTGCACAAAAATATGCGCATCCTTAATGCCGATTTGCGCAATCGCAATAATGACTGGAGATTACGAATTCTAGAATTCACGAATTCATTGCAAATGTTATGCGAAAAATTTGTGACATATCACAAAACGGAATATTGCCTATGCCGCTCCTCACTATGCGTGGAGTGTGTTTGGAGATACATGGGTACTTGTGGCTGTTGGCACAAGGACCCATCCCAATCCTCCGGGGTCAGCAGCCAACCACACAGAGACTACTCCAAGATGTAGACATCTGGTGCATTCCCTGCAGCAAAGTCCAGATCCCTGTGTAGGGTGAATACCAGGGAACTGGTAAGATAATGCCCTTAGGTTTATCCGAACGTCAAATCCATTGGTTGGCACAGTGGTTTTACACCCACTGATATTACAGTCACATGACAGGAAGTTGCAGACAAATCACACAACTTATGGTCACACAACTAGACTGAGCATTGATGTCTAGAGATGTCCCGAACTATTCGCCGCGAACATTGCTTGTTCACGTTCGCCGTGGCGGGCAAACATATGCGATGTTCGGTCCACCCCTATACATCATCATTGAGCTAACTTTGACCCTGTACCTCACAGTCAGCAGACACATTCCAGCTAATCAGCATACCCTCCCTCCCAGACCCTCCCACCTCCTATCAAAAAAAGCAAGGACAGCATCCATCTTAGATTCATTCTGAAGCTGCAGTGTTACTTAGAGCAGGGAGAGCTGCTGCTGCTGCTGCTGCTGAATATAATATAGGAATTCTAGGAAAGCGTTAGCTACTAGTGTTCTGTGTCCACTCCAGTCCTCAAAGACTCATCTGCTGTAAGGAAAGCATTCCTGACAGCACTCCCAAGAAGCCCTTTTAGGGCTGGTTTATCAGTCTGCTTTTTATTTTTTTAATTATATATTTTGTTGCAATTGCCTGCCCGTGTGTAAGAGGCCGCAGGCCACAGACTGTACTGTGTGCACACCACTCATATAGGGTGGCACAATACCTTGCAGATAAAAAGTCATTAAATTTTTACCCTTTAATATAATTTCAGTTGCCAGCCAGTGTGTGTCAGGCCCACACAGACAGTACTGTGCCCACTGCCAGTGCCCACCACTCATATCGGGTGGCACAGTAGCTATGGATAAAAAGTCATTTAATTTTACCCTTTAATATAATTTCAGTTGCCTGCCAGTGTGTGTCAGGCCCACACAGACTGTACTGTGCCCACTGCCAGTGCCAACCTCTCATATCGGGTGGCACAGTACCTTGCAGATAAAAAAAGTCATTTAATTTTTACCCTTTAATATAATTTCAGTTGCCTGCCAGTATGTTCCAGGCCCACAGACTGTACTGTGCCCACTGCCGAAGCCCACCACTTATATGGGGTGGCATAGTATCTTGCAGATAAAAAAAGTCATTTCATTTTTACCCTTTAATATAATTTCAGTTGCCTGCTAGTGTGTGTCAGGCCCACAGACTGTACTGTGCCCACTGCCAGTGCCCACCACTCATAAAGGGTGGCACAGTACCTTGCACGCATACTACCACTAATCAAAAAAAATGACAGGCAGAGGCAGGCCCCGACTCGCAGGGGCTGTCAGTAGTGCTGTGATTTCCTTTGGCCCTAGAATAATGCCCAGTGTTCAGAGGCCACAAACCCTGAACTTGAAAAATTCTGAGGACATAGTTGACTGGCTTACACAGGACACCCAATCTTCTAGAGCTTCCGCTCGGAACCTTGACGCACCATCCTTCTCCAGCTCAGCTTCGGGCACCTCTTAAGTTACCACTCGCCCGCCTGCCGCTACCACCAACACTAGCACCACAGCCGCTTTATTTGATCTCTCAGAGGATTTATTTACACATCAGTTGAAAGAATTGAGTGATGAGCAACTATTATTGCCAGAGGATGTAGATAACAGGGATATGGGTCAGTCAGGCTGCATTACATACATGGACGTACAGTGTGATGATGATGATGTTGTACTCGCTGCTGCTTCCTTTGCTGAGTTGTCAGATACAAGTGAAGCAGTTGATGATGATGATGTGTCCATGGATGTCACGTGGGTGCCCGCCGAAGAGAAGAAGAACAGGGGAAAAGTTCAGATGGGGAGACAGAGAGGAGGAGGAGACAAGTTGGAAGCAGGAGGAGGTCGTCGCAAGGAGCTAGTGGCACAGTCAGACAGCATGTATCGGCACCCAGGGTCAGCCAGACAGCATGCCAATCAATGCATGCTGTTGCCACCACCAGAATGCCGTCATTGCAAAGCTCAGCAGTGTGGCACTTTTTTTGTGTGTCTGCCTCTGATAACAGCGATGCCATTTGCAACCTGTGCCAAAAGAAACTGAGTCGTGGGAAGTCCAACACCCACCTAGGTACAACTGCTTTGCAAAGGCACGTGATCTCACATCACAAACACCTATGGGATCAACACATGAATACAAGCAGCACACAAACTCAAAGCCACCATCCTCCTCCTGGTCCAGCATCTTCAGTCACGTCAACCACTGCTGTCCTCCCTGCCCCTCTCAACCACCCGCCACTCCGCCTCTCAACTTCAGCAGTTCCTGCTCATCTGCCCACAGTCAGGTGTCTGTCAAGGAAATGTTTGAGCGTAGAAGCCAATGTCACACCCCTTGCCCAGCGTCTGACAGCTGGCTTGTCAGAACTGTTAGCCTGCCGGCTTTTACCATACAAGCTGGTGGAGTCTGAGGCCTTCAAAAAATGTTTGGCTATTGGGACACCACAGTGGAAGGTACCCGGCCGAATTTTTTTTTCACAAAAGGCAATCCCCAACCTGTACTCTATTGTGGAAAAGGAAGTCATAGCATGTCTGGCACACAGTGTTGGGGCAAGGGCACATCTGACCACTGATAACTGGTCTGCAAAGCACGGTCAGGGCAGGTATATCACGTACACTGCGCATTGGGTAAACCTGCTGACTGCTGCCAAGCATGGAATGCATGGCTCTGCAGCGGAGTTGGTGACACCGCCACGACTTGCAGGCAGGCTTGCTGCCACCTCCTCTAGTCCTCCTACTCCATCCTCTTCGCTAACCTCCTCGGCTGAGACCTCTTCTGCTGCTGCGTCTTGATCCACATCAACTGCACCCCCAGCTCCCCGGGGGCTATTCCACATCCCGGATATGACAGTGTCACGCCGTCTTGGGGTTGACTTGCCTGAAAGCAGAGAGTCACACCGACCAGCACTCCTGTCCGCCCTGAATGCACAGGTGGATCAGTGGCTGACCCCGCACCAACTCAAGATCAGCAAAATGGTGTGTGACAACGGAAGCAATATGTTGGCGGCATTGAATTTGGGCAATGGCCGTGCATGGCACATGTGTTGAATCTGATAGTACAACGCTTTGTATGTAAGTACCCAGGCTTACAGGACATTCTCAAGCAGGCCAGGAAGGTGTGTGGCCATTTCAGGCCTTCCACGGCCATGGCGCACTTTTCCAATATTCAGCGGCAAAACAACATGCCAGTGAGGCGCTTGATTTGCGACAGCCTGACATGTTGGAATTCAACACTCATAATGTTCGACCGCCTGCGCCAACAAGAAAAAGCCGTCAACAGTATTTGTATGACCGGGGTGCTAGGACAGCCTCTGCGGAGCTGGGTATTTTGCCACTTTACTGGACGCTCATTCGCAATGCCTGTAGGCTCATGCGTCCTTTTGAGGAGGTGACAAACCTAGTCAGTCAGAGCATGCCCTGCGAAGAGTGCTCGATCAGGCCGTAGAGGAGCGTGAAGAGGAAGAGTTGTGGTCACCATCACCACCAGAAACAGCCTTATCATCGTTGCTTGCTGGACCTGCGGCAACGCTGGAAGAGGAGTTTGAGGAAGAGGAGTCAGAGGAGGAATGTGGCTTCGAGGAGGAGGAAGGCCAACCACAGCAGACATCCCAGGGTGCTCGTCGTTGTCACCTATCTGGGACCCGTGGTGTTGTATGTGGCTGGGGGAAGAACAGACCTTCAATGAGATCAGTGAGGACGAGGAATTGGAGATGAGTAGCTCGGCATCCAACCTTGTGCAAATGGGTTCTTTCATGCTGTCATGCCTGTTGAGGGACCCTTGTATAAAAAGGCTGAAGGAGAATGACCTGTACTGGGTGGCCACGCTACTAGACCCCGGTATAAGCAGAAAGTGGCTGAAATGTTACCGATTACCGGAAGTCGGAAAGGATGCAGCAGTTCCAAAACAAGTTAAAAAGTATGCTTTACACAGCGTATAAGGGTGATGTCACAGCACAGCGGGAATCTAACTGGGGAAGAGGTGAAACTAATCCTCCTCCTACCACGACCACGCCGGCAAGGACAGGATGCTTTACAGACATGTTGTTGATGGAGGACATGCGGAGCTTTTAAGTCCTACGCATCGCGACAGCCCTTCGGGGTCCACCCTCAGAGAACGACTCGACCGACAGGTAGCTGACTACCTTGCCTTAACTGCAGATATCGACACTCTGAGGAGCGATGAACCCCGTGACTACTGGGTGTGCAGGCTTGACCTGTGGCCTGAGCTATCCCAATTTGCGATACAACTTCTGGCCTGCCCCGCTTTAAGTGTCCTGTCAAAAGGACCTTCAGGTATTGTCACTGACAAGAAAAATCACCTAGGTCAAAAAGTCTTGATTACCTCACCTTTATTAAGATGAATGAGGCGTGAATTTGACTAAAAAGGCCTGATGAGATGCCTTGGGCTAAAAATGGTCCTCACGCTGCTGTATTTAATCTCTGCATGCCGGATAACTTGCGTGACTTCCCGCCACCAACTAGGGTTGAAGCCGCAGTGTTTTAGTACACTTTCTGCCTGGAAAACATCAATTTTCCGGTCGCTGCTACAGCAGCGGCTGCAACAATACCTAGTTTTTAGGCATGTGTACATGTCTAATTTTCTGGCCTCTGGTGCTGCACCGTGGCTGTAAAAACAAAACAAAAAGGCACATACATGTGTCAATTCCCTTCGTGATCGTTACCTTGTTGTGGTGAAGGGGCTTGCGATCACAATGAAGCGATTACCTCTGAGTTGGCAATGTTGGCACACCCCAGATGATAAGGTCTTTGCTTCATTGTGAACAGACCAAAAGCGATCGGCTGGATAATTTTTTATAGAAAAACATTAATTTTCATTGTGATCATCTAAGGCCTCAAGCACACGGCAGTGAAAATGGCTGTGTGACAGCCGTCTAAGTAACGGCCGTCACACAGCCATTTTTAGCACCAGTGAAAGTCTATGGGGCTATTCACATGGCCGTTCTTTTAACGGCCAGTTAATAGCGCCCATCCAAAAATAGGACATATCCTATTTTCGTCCGTTTCCACAGCCATGCGGACGCCATTGAAATCAATAGGAGCGTTTTTATCGGCCGATTGACAGGAGTGCCCGTCTAACGGCCGTTAAAAACAGGTACACAGGTGGCTAAATACTATACTCCGTAAGGACCTCCTGATGTCACAGTATCACGTGACATCCCTAGGTCACGTGGGTCGGCACCCGGGCGCTCTTCTATCACGAGCACTGGCCTACTGGAAAGGTCACGGATGGCTGCTCAGCAGCATCTGTAGCAGTGAGTGAGAGGGGATGTGACTGCTGGAGAGGGGCTGAGAATTGTATGCAGTGGGGGCTGCTGTGTGAGATTATATACTGGGGAGCGGGCTGCTGTGTGTGATTTTATACTGGGGAGGGGGCTGCAGAGGAGTCAGAGGAGGAAGGTGGCTTTGAGGAGGTGGAAGACCAACCACAGTAGGCGTCCCAGGGGCTTGTTGTCACCTTCGGGGACCCTTGGTGTATACGTGGCTGGGTGGAGGAAGAGACCTTCAATGACGTCAGTGAGCACAAGGAACGGGACATGGCTAGCTTGGTATCCAACCTTGTGCAAATGGGGAGTTTGCGGTTGTACAAATGGACTGTTTGCGGTTTTCTTGCGGTGCGTTAAACGGGAAGTTTGGTCTGTCAGAGTTTGGTCTGTCACTGTGAAGTGGGCGTAACCCTTACACTACCTGGTCGATACAACATCATACCTGATCGTATACACACACTGGATGTCTTAAAGCACGTTATTTCAAACAATTTAGGAATGTTAGGTGATTTATGCCCTTTAGGGATTAAAACCCAACTCTGCGTCAACTAGTTAATTTTCCATGGGAGTTTTGCCATAGATCCCCCTCCGGCATGCCACAGTCTAGGTGTTAGTCCCCTTGAAACAACTTTTCCATCACTATTGTGGCCAGAAAGAGTCCCTGTGGGTTTTAAAATTCGCCTGCCTATTGAAGTCTATGGCGGTTCGCCCGTTATGCGAACATTCGCGGAAGTTCGCATTCGCCGCTTGCGAACGGAAAATTTTATGTTCGCAACATCTTTATTGATGTCATGCAACTTGCCCTAGATTACTCATGGACTGGAGTAAGATGTTCCACGAGCATTCATTTCTGGGATATTTGTCCTCTTTTGCCCATGTAATGCATTCCACAATTCTTATATAACATTCAAAGCATCTCCTAGGTAAAACCTGAGTATAATTTACTTTACTTACAATTATAGCATTTATTGCCGCTGTGACATTTAAAAAAATCTATTATATAACCGGACATAAATAATTTGCTCCAGCACCTCCAAAGTTCCTCTAATTCCACACACTTCGCAAACTCCTGATTAACTCTAATAATTTATACCTATAAAAATTCTACCTGTAAAAGTTTTAAAGCCCCAGCCTCTCGGATTTGCGTTCGAAACGTAAAAATCTAATAAAACAAGTCATACAGCGTAATTGCTTCCCACAGTTTGGATTAATTATATTTATCAAGTTTCTAATGTTCTGTAGTGAATATGAATTAAGACGACTCCGAGAAATAGAAGATTCAGTCGTCAACGTCAAAGGCTTTTCGAATTCTCCAAACACAGAAAATAAAACAACCCGACGGGTAAAAACTTCCAATCGCACAGATGAACTATTCATGTTCTAAGTATCTAATTTATTGTTAAATGAATGTTTAATTTCACAAGAATTATTAATGCCTACTGTGAGAGAGGGGAAAAAAGAAAGATAGCAACCTGTTAATTTTGCAAATGTCCATTTTTCACAGTGGAGACATGCATAATTACATTCTGCCGGGTGACAAGGCAATTGCTCTTATATGTCCGTGAATTACCATACTTTGCAAAGTAATAAAAGAAAGTGCTGTGGACAGGGTCTGATATACCGAGCATCACGCGTTCTGTCCTCTTTTTCCGTGGCATTTGCTGTGACAGCTGCCACACGTTACCTGTCCCCTCATTACTTTCCTTTTTATTTTAGTTTAATTAGTGCTGGCAGACAGTGTGAATCTGAAAGTAATCTAATGTGAACGTCAACAGCATCAAAAAATAGGCAGAATTTTCTTACATTGTGATTTTTTATTCTATAAAATGTACAAAGATTAAAAGAGCTGTGTAAGATAAAAAAATTGTCCATTTCCTTGCCAAAAACAGCACCACTCTTGTCAGCGGGCCATGTGTGGTATTGCTTTTTAGCACCATTTGTGTCTTCTTGAGATGTGGACGATAGGTCAAAGAAGATTTTAGCTTAAAGGGGTTGTTCACCTGTGCTGTGCTGCTTTCAGACCCCAGAATGGCCATACCCATGGTGGTGAGCATATTTACCTGAGCCCCACCTCTGGGATCTGGCTCTTCCTTCCCCCAGGTCTAGCTGTGTCACCCATGTATCACGTGACCCAGGGATTACAAAAGAGACGCATTTGGCCACAATGCCCTGCTTGCCCCAGATACCTAATTAATGTGTAAAACATAACCTTTACTGGATACAGGTAAAAATAACCTATTGTCTGTTAATAGTAGAGAAAAAAAGCTAGTGATTAAAAGTAGCAAGCAGCAGTTCTTGAATAGCACCTCTCAGCTACAGCATGGAATGGCAAGTGAGCACTACCTGTCACAGTGTCTACTGTTGTTTGCTTTCTGTACGGTCAGTGAACTTCACTGACTCTGCTACATTTGATAATGAACACTGCTAGACATCTAAAATCTCTTTCGGCCCCCAACATGTTTTGCCAGTTTCATCAGGAATAACGGGCAGCACTCATCATAAAATATCTGCTACATCCCAAACAAATTGCTTTACTCAGGGTGGGTTCACACTAGCGTTATGGTTTCCGTTATGGCTTTCCGTTATAACATGGTTATAAGGGAAAATAACGGAATCCATAAGACAGAATGCCATACGGAAGCCTTTAAGAGGCATTCCGCTTTGCTCCGTCCTAATAGTAGGCTATGGGAAAGCATAACGGATCCGCCTGGGTCCCGCTATGCAACACGGAAAGCAAAGTCCTGTCGACAGGACTTTGTTTTCCGTCTTCCATAACGTGAACCAGATGGATCTGTTATGCTTTCTCATAGACTTCTATTATGACAGAAAGCAAACGGAATGCCTTTAAAAGGTTTTCGCTTTGAAGTCCGTCATAATACAAGTCTATGGGCTCCAGAACGGATCCATCCTCCGCTTTTATACCATGTTATAACGGAAAGCCATTACGAAACCGTAACGCTAGTGTGAACCCACCCTTATATCTTGAATTACAGCTTACATTATAGTTTAGAGCAGAATTCATAATTCAGCAGGATTCAGAGCTGAAATCTCAATGCAGAGCAAAATCCAGAAGGCGTGAAATCATATTCTGGAAGCTGTTTGATGCCTGTTTTAGATGGTTACTACTTATTTCTACCATTTGTAAAACTTTCATTTTTAGATATCCTGGCCTGAAAAGTGTTTCTGCTATAAAGAGCAGGGGCTAGAATGTGAAAGGAAGGGGGTTCCCCACTTAACTAGACCTCTAAAGGGGTTATCCAAGAGTATGAAAAGCTCCCCCATATGCCATGCCACTCACAATGAATATACTTACCTGGCTTCCCGCTCCCTGTGCTGCTCCTGGTCCCCACACCGCTGCTGCTGCTTCTCCCCATGCTCGGGGAAAACATCTGTAGTGAGCGGGGAGCAGCCAATGGCAGGCGGGACAGGGCGAGCCTCCCTAGCCTCGTGGGTAACGCCAGGGAGGCTCGTCCCCATCCCCGCATGCCTGTGATTAGCTGCAGCTATGTCAAACATGATGTTGACATTGAGGAAGCCAGCGCTGGGAAGCAGGTAAGGAATCTTTACTTTACGGTCTGGCCAAGCAGGTGAGGGTGGCAGGGGAGGGTTTGCCAATACTACCCTATTCTTGGATAACCACTTTACCTCCTACAGTATGCATTCTGGGAACTAGATTGCACTGAAGGTCAGAAATGTAACAAGGCAGAAATTGTGGTCACAGGATAAAGGGTGTCCTACAAGGGTGTTGTGCAATCCAGTTGGGCTCTAAAGTGGATAACGATAAGTATCCCTAGGGGTTTGTAGAATAGAGATGTAATAACTAATAAGTAGAGATGAGCGAACTTCAAAAATTAGTTTGGCGTTCGGGTTTGGGTAATCGCCGCATCCCGTTACGGATTCCACTACCGCGGACTATCCCAGCATATGTAATCCATAAGGGGCGGCTTCCACGAACCCGAACTTTGGAAAAGCCGAAGGACCTGGGGTGACGTCACCATCATGTGATCAGTGCAGGGGCGTGGCTCAGCACTGGATTTGAACACCGAACAAATTTTTGAAGTTTGCTCATCTCTACTCATAAGCTTTAGTGAAGTTCTTCTCATTTAGAAAAGGAGGGGTTTGGAGAGCACTGAGAGGTCCCACAATAACTACCCTTTAAGCCTCCGTAGAATACATACATTCTTGCCGAATAGACAGTTGACCTTCGTCCTATAATTTTGGTTATATATATAGTACTTGTAATATGGTTACTACAGTACCTTTCCTTAAAAAAACATTCTCTATAATTGGTAAATGAAGTATTAATACACCTAATGAATATCGCTAAGCCAGAGACACTCGATAGTTCATTTCGACTTCCACACTTTGCATAGCAATTAGAAAAAAAAATGGCACCACATTCTAGCAGTGAAAATAGGTTAATACAACATTATTTGCTTTGATGAATAAAACATTAATTAGCATGCACAGTATTGTGTGCTAAAGCTCCATGAAAATTACAAAGCCTCTTATTGAATGTGAGCCGTGGATTTTGGCGACTTTGCATTAAACACTATTATTGGTTCTGCTCTTTTGTTGAAGTGTTACATGTTCAGACCATGGGAGAAATAAGGAGGTGTGTCACACAGGCATGCTGTGGTAGAAGAGGTGGTCACACAGGGGCTGTTACACAGTAAAAACCACCTGCTTGCAGGTCCCAATTGTTGGACTTCCACTGAACAGATACCAATGACCTATCATGAGGATTGGTCATCAGTATAAAACAGTCAGAAAGACCCTTTAATTAACTTGCTTAGGGTGCTTTATGAGGTCTGCATAATTAAGGAATCTGGTTTGGGATTTACATCAATTTAGCAATCTAGGGTCTGGATTAATTAAGGAGTCTTATCTGTGGTTTCAATTAATTTCAATGGAGTCTGTCAGTATTGTTGTCCATGCTACTCTGATCTAGGTAGGGAATGGGGATAGCAGAACAAATATACCTTTGTCGAGCTTTTATCATCAGGAGCAGGGCCGGCGCGTCCTATACGCGGAAGCTAGAGCGCCGGCCTCGTCTCATGCTGCAGCCCCGAGTGCTCTGAATTGAGCCTCAGGCGGCTGCAGTACTGCCCGGGCTGGTGCGTCCATGAGGGCGCACCGCCCGGGCGCAGCATGAAGAGAGGAGCTGCCAGGAGGGAAGCGCCAGCGCTCCTCCTGTCACTCCATTGTAGCGCGGCCGAGCTCTTTAAGGTCCGTGGGTACAGGAGCATCTGTCTCCTGTACCGGCGGACTGACATGAAGTGCGCACAGAGTGTGCACTTCATGTCAGTCCCCCGGGTACAGGAAACTAAAGCTCCTGTACCGCGGACCTTCAAGAGCTCGGCCACGCTACCCTAGAGGTAGGGGGAGGGGAGGCCTCGGAGGGGGAAAAAGAGAATGACAAGGGGAGGGGGAAGAATAAAAAGAGGGGAAAGAGAATGACAAGGAGAGGGGGAGAATAAAAAGAGGGGAAAGAGAATGACAAGGAGAGGGGGAGAATAAAAGAGGGGAAAGAGAATGACAAAGGAGAGGGGGAGAGAGAATGACAAGGGGAGAGAGAATGACAAGGGGGGAAAGGGAATGACAAGGGGGAGTGTGAAGAATGACAAGGGGGGAGAGAGAATGACAAGAGGGGAGAGAATGATAAGTGTGGGGAGTGTGAAGAATGACAAGAGGGGGAGAGAATGACAAGGGGGAGGGGAGAGAACTGGCATTAGTTAAAGGGGTTCTGCAGTTTGTTACAACTGATGATCTATCCTCTGGATAGATCATCAGCATCTGATCGGCAGTGGTCCGACACCCGGGACCCCCGCCGATCAGCTGTTTGAGAAGGCAGCAGCGCTGCAGGAGCACCGTGGCCTTCTCGCTGTTTACCGCAGACGCAGTGACGTCATGACTAGTATCACTGGTCTTGGCGGGTTAAGCTCTGTTCACTTGAATGAAGCTTAGCCCCACCCAGGCCAATGATACTAATCGTGACGTCACTGCGAGAAGGCAGAGGCTCTACTGCCAGCCCAGCTGTCTTCTCAAACAGCTGATTAGCGGGGGTCCCAGGTGTCGGACCCTGCGATCAGTTTAAATAAACTGCAGAACCCCTTTAATATGGCAGATCATATGGGTGGGGCATTGTGATGTCACATGGGGGGAACTTTTCTTTGCCTAGGGCGGCAAAAATCCTTGCACCGGCCCTGATCAGGAGTAGTATGAATATAAGGTTTTATTCTGCTAAATTTTGTACATTCAGCACTCAGTATGGGGGCTTCACTCAGCTCTCTGCAGTGAACTATTTTATAGCCCCTTCCATATGCTCTTTGTGACAGCTGTAGCATCCAACCAGGAGACCACTAAGGCTGTCACTTAGAGCAGAGGGAAGAGGCTGTGAAACAGTTCAATGCAGAGAGCAGAGTGACGCCCCATGCTTGACATTTGAGTGAGCAGAATTTAGCAGGATAAAACGTTATGTTCTCACTAATGATGAAGAGAAAATTTCACAAAAGGTGCTGACAGACTTCCTTTAAAGGTGTTATCTAATCCTATTATAAGCCTCCCATATGTCAGGCCCCCACAATGAATATACTTACCTGGGTCCCGCTCCTGCACCGCTCCTGGTCCCCTCACAGCTGCTTCTGCCCGTGCACGGATAAAAACATCTGGTGATGGAGAGGAAGGGAGCAGCCAATAGCGGGTGACGCAGGGAGGCTCGCCCCGTCCGTTGGCTGACGCCCGACACCTGTTTTCATCTGCGCACGGAGAGGCAGCAGCCGGTGCAGGGACCAGGAGGGGCACAGAGAGAGGACACAGGTAAGTATATTAAGTTTAGGGGGCCCGGCATATGGGGGACATTTTATAGGACTGGATAACCCTAAAAGGTGCGCTCACTGAGGTACTGGCACAATCAGCAATGTGAGAACTGCCTGCCTTCTACCCAAGGACATTATATAAAAGTACAAATCATTAAAATGGCTGGCTCACCGTAAAATAATTATATTTAATAAAATACAATAACATATAATTTAAAAATATTTATTTATTTTTATTATATATATATTGTTCAGATTTGTACTCCATGATTATGACCACATATAATGTATTGTTAATAGTGTTGGGCGCGAATATTCGAATCCTAAATATTTATCGTGAATATCAGCACTTCGAGAATTTGCAGATATTTAGAAAATAGTGTTATATATTACTATATTCGAATATTCTAGATTTTTTTCATCAGTAACCTCCTTCTTGCTTGTGGGTGCCAATGAGAAGGCTGCAATGTCTTTGTCTGAGCTAGCAACATCCCTAGCAACTAATAGGAAAGTTGCCTACCCTTTACTATATAAGAACCTCCCCAGGCCATTTTCTGTAGTGTAATGGAGTTCTGAGAGAGATAGCAGTGATGATCACTGTGCTCTGTGCTTTACTGTATATACATTAGACAGTTAACTTAGTATATATAATTCAGATAGTTAGGGGAGATAGTCAGTGTAGGTTACATTCATTTATAGTGTAGCTGATAGGTTCGAGTGCAGGGTGTTAGGTAGTGTGATAGGTTCTGTTGTCCATACATACATGCTACATACATAGTGCTGTGATATTAATTGACGATTTTCGCAATATTTATTGGAGCACTCTATCTGCATATAAAGCTATTGTAATGTTCTGCCGTGCCAACCATTTTCTCCAGTCTCAGTAAACGTCTAGTAGCTTAAAAATGTACCCAAAGTGACCCACGCCTGTATTGCGCGCACATTACGCGAATATTACATTGCCGATTTTTCCGCAATCAAGAAAATAATCGCAAATTTGCGTAATATATGCTGTAAGAGGGTGCAAGGTACCGTGGTCGATGGCAGGTACGTGTCACCGAGGTTCCTGGCCTCGGTGAGGTAAGAGCCGGGTTTTCGTGGTGTCAGCAGCAGCTAGTGCTGTTTGACACCTTGTTTTTAGTTTGGCTGCAAAGCCAATCCGGCCGGCTCTTACTGGGAGTAGGCAAAGAGTTGGGTGGGTGCCTATTCCCCACGGTCCAGGCCGGACTTTATCCGGGCCTTTAAAAGGCAGCCACATCAGCAGCTGAGAGTGATTGTCCTGGAGCTGCTGTTAGGCTGTGGAATCACTTGAGTTTGGGAGTGCTGATCCATGCTGTGCTGTGTGGAGTTCTCTGGGCTGGAAGCAAGACCCCAAGCAAGGAGGAGTGCAGACGGCCTGGAAGCCGGAGGTCGATCGCCTTGCGGCTGGACTGACAGCCAGGTGCGAACCTGCACCTAAAGCCTCCCAGGTGACTGGAACCTGTTTTGGACTATTTTGTTTTGCTGCACGTTTTCTGATGGGTGTGAATTAACACCAAGTGACTGTTTGCTGTGTATTTGCTACAAGTGTGAATTAAACACTGTTTGCTACACTTTCTGGACTCGCGTTTTGCCTCTATACTGCACCCGCACTGCTATCTACCAGAGCGACTCCCCACATTTGGTGGAGGATGCGTGCATGCGCAGTGAGGCTGGCGTGAACGCCGAAAATCTTTGTTTTTGCTGGGCACGACTGGATGTCCTATATTAGGCGGCAAAGTTGCAAACAGGAATTTCTGGCAACATGGAGGCTGCTGTGAAGGCTCTCATAGAGGCTAACGTGCAGCAGCGGGAGACCATCAAGCTACTATTACAGCACGTGATGGCGTTACAAGCTGCAGGAGCGTCCCACCATGTCCATGATGCCCGGAAAGCGGTCCGTGCGGCGATCCCAAAGATGACCCCTCGGACGATGTTGAGACGTATCTGGCGGTCTTTGAGAAGGTAGCCGTGAGGGAGAAGTTACCCCGTGACCAGTGGGCCGAGGTGGTCGCTCCGTTCCTGGCGTCCGGACCCCAGCAGGTTTTTGACTTGGCAGATGACCAGGCTGCTGACTACCCCACGGTGAAGGGGGAGATCCTGGCCAGGCTGGGGTAAACGTGTTAGTCTGGGCTCAGCGGGTCCACCAGTGGGACTTTAAAGAGGCTGAACCCGCCCGGCCGCAGTACTATGAGTTGCTGCACAGGTTGCAAAAATGGCTGCAGCCTGATGCTCTAAGTCCGACTGCTATGCTGGACCGTCTGCTGGCTGACATGTTCTGGAGGGCCTTGCCTTACCCCCTTCAGCACTGGATCGGCCAGGTATCACCCACCAATGCCCTAGAAATGGTCGACCTGGTGGAGCGCTATGAGGCCACAAAAACTTGAAAGGGGGTGTTGTTGGGAGGGGCCGGTCAAACCTCGGAGGTCTCCCATCCAGTCCCGACGACTGGTACCCGAGAAACCTGCTCGGGTGTACCCCTGTAGACCCGGCCCCGATAGTCTGCTGGCGGTGTCACGAGCCTGGCCACGTAAGGGCCGACTGTCCACAGTGGGGAGAACCCATGGAGACTAATTATGGGTACCGGGCTTCAATGTATGCCAGGAGACTGTGTGCAACCGGCACCCCGAGACAATAGACAATCGTCACCTGTGCCAGGTGCAAGTGGGTGATAATCTGGCAGTGGCGCTACTGGACTCAGGGAGCCTAGTAACCCTGGTAAGTGCTGCCCTGGTACAGCCCACCCAGTATACGGGCCGGAAAAGTTGGTGTGGTGTGCATACACGGAGACTTAAAGGACTATCCCACTGCTGTAATGTCTCTGTCCACGGCGGCCGGCACATGGACTTGTGAGGTGGCGATCTCCACAAAGCTACCTTATGAACTAATAATTGGGAGAGACTTCCTGGTTTTCCGTCACTGTGGCCTGAGATGAAAGTGACTAATAGCCCCGAGACAGGGGTAACCCTAGCAGAGTGGCCTGGTTCCAGTGGGAGGCCAGAGCCCTGGGAGCCCGAGTCTGAAGGGCCTGCGGTAGGGGTGACCACCACTTCTGTGATAGAGGGGAGACACCCCCACTGAGTGTAATGGTGGGAGACATGGAGGACTTGCCACCAGGACCTGAGTTGGCAGACCTCCACGCCTCCGGAGACAGTTTTGGGACCGCCACACCGGGACCAAACCCTAACCAGGGCCTGGGAGAATGTGCTGAAATTGATGGTAAACCCCAGAAACCAGGGGCTGAGTTAATATTTCCCGCTTTGTTGTTCACCAAGAAATGTTATATCGGGTGAACCAAATCAGGGTGAACCTGTTGAACAGTTGGTGGTGCCCACAGCGTATCGCAAGCTTGTCATGGAGCTTGCCCACCAACATGTTCTTGAGGGACACCTGGGGTGGCAGAAAACCCAGGACCGCATACTGCAGCGGTTTTATTGGCCCAGTGTGTTCAAGGAGGTAGAAAATTATTGTAAGTCCTGTCCAACCTGTCAGATAACTAGCCCCCAGCCACATTTCCGTAGTCCTCTGGTACCTTTGCCAATTATTGAAGTACCGTTTGAGCGAATCGCTATGGATTTAATTGGGCCTGTACCAAAGTCTGCCAGGGGCCACCAACACATCTCTGGTAGTTCTCGACTATGCCACTGGTATCCGGAGGCGGTGCCTCTGGCGACATACCTCAGCTAAGCTCATTGCCAAAGAGTTAATGGAAATGTTTTCCGTGTGGGCCTGCCAAAAGAGATTCTGACAGACCAAGGGACCCTTTTATGTCCAAAGTTATGAGGGAACTGTGTAAATTATTGCGTATAAAGCAATTATGACGTCCGCTTACTCATCCGCAAACGGACGGTCTTGTCGAAAGGTTTAACCAAACTCTAAAAAATATGTTAAAAAGGGTGGTGTCTAGAGATGGGAAGGACTGGGACCTGCTTCTGCCCTATCTCATGTTCGCAGTGCGAGAGGTGCCCCAGTCCTCTACTGGGTTCTCGCCCTTCGAACTGCTTTATGGCAGACACCCTCGGGGCCTGTTGGATATCGCCAAGGAAGCGTGGGAACAGCAGCCTGTCCCCCACAAAAGTGTCATTGAGTATGTCACCCAGATGCAAGACCGATGGAAAGGGTGCTGCCGCTGGTCCGGGAGCATATGGAGGCAGCGCAACAAGCCCAGAGTAGGGTGTATAATCATCAGGCTCGGGTACGGGCTTCAATCCGGGAGATCGGGTTTTGGTTCTGGTACCCACCCTTGACAACAAAGTTCCTAGCTAGGTGGCAGGGCCCCTATGAGGTGATTGAGAAGGTAGGGAAGTAATTACAAGGTACACCAGCCAGGCGGCGCAAGCCGGAGCAGGTGTACCACGTGAATTTACTAAAGCCGTGGAAAGATAGGGACACGGCCGACGCACAACAGCCCCCGCCAGGGCTTCTGGGTGAGAAGGGTCCAGCCCCACAGTTCAAGGCCTGCGGCGGTAGCCACGGTAAAAATTGCAGACAGCCTGTCTTCCAAACAAGTTCAGGAAGTCAGGAGTTCATCAGTCGGAACACGGATGTGTTCTCGACCTCCCTGGCCGCACGCCTCTCATCCAACATGACATCGCCACTGAGCCTCAGGCCAAGATCCGGTTAAAACCATACCGGGTACCCGAGGCTCGGCGACGGGCCATCGCGGAGGAAGTGCAATTAATGTTGAAGCTTGATGTCATTGAGGAGTCGAAAAGTGAGTGGGCCAGTCCCATAGTTCTAATACCCAAGCCGGATGGGACGCTATGGTTCTGCAACGATTTTCGTAAGTTAAATGAAGTGTCCAAGTTTGATGCGTATCCCATGCCCCGGGTAGACGAGCTTGTTGAGAATTTAGGACAAGCCCGGTATTTTTCGGTGCTAGACCTCACTAAAGGGTACTGGCAGGTACCCTTAACGGAGTCGGCCAAGGAAAAACCGCTTTTGTTACCCGCAGGGCCTGTATCACTACAAGGTGTTACCCTTTGGCCTGCATGGCGCCCCGCCACCTTCCAAAGGTTAATGGACATAGTGCTGCGACCTCATCGTCGGTACGCCTCGGCCTACTTAGATGATGTAATCATCCACAGCACCGACTGGGAAAGCCATTTGCCCAAAGTGCAGGCGGTAGTGGATGCCCTGAGGAAAGCTGGTCTAACCGCCAATCCAAAGAAGTGTGCGATTGGGTTGGAAGAGACCAAATATCTGGGATATGTTATTGGGCGGGAGTCATCAAGCCGCAGGTAACTAAGGTAGAAGCCATACGTAACTGGCCCCGACCGGTCACCACCAGGCAGGTAAAGTCCTTCCTGGGAATGGTAGGGTACTACATGCGGTTTGTGCCCCACTTTGCCACAATAGCAGCGCCATTGACAGACCTGTTGAAAGGGCGAAAGTCTGGGAAGGTTAGCTGGAGTGAGAAGGCGGAGGAGGCTTTCTCCGCGTTGAAGTCGGCCCTGTGTGGGTCCCCGGTTTTGGTGACACCCGACTTCAACAGGGAGTTCGTCGTACAGACCGACGCCTCGGAGGTAGGCCTCGGTGCGGTACTGTCTCAGGAGGTCAACGGGAAGAACATCCCGTTGTCTTCCTGAGCCGTAAGCTCAGTCCCGCCGAGTCCAGGTATAGTATAGTGGAGAGGGAGTGCCTGGCTATCAAGTGGGCACTCGAATCTCTCCGCTACTACCTGTTAGGGAGGAGGTTCCGTCTGGTGACCGACCATTCCCTCTCAAGTGGATGAGCCAGGCGAAGGAGAGGAATGCTCGGGTCACCAGGTGGTTCCTATCCCTGCAGAACTTTAAGTTCTTTGTAGAACACAGGGCAGGCCGCTTGCAGGGTAACGCAGATGCCCTGTCCCGCGTCCACTGCCTCACATGTGTTCACCCCTCAGGGTTGAACAAAGGGGGTGTGTAAGAGGGTGCAAGGTACCGTGGTCGATGGCAGGTACGTGTCACCGAGGTTCCTGGCCTCGGTGAGGTAAGAGCCGGGTTTTCGTGTGTCAGCAGCAGCTAGTGCTGTTTGACACCTTGTTTTTAGTTTGGCTGCAAAGCCAATCCGGGCCGGCTCTTACTGGGAGTAGGCAAAGAGTTGGGTGGGTGCCTATTCCCCACGGTCCAGGCCGGACTTTATCCGGGCCTTTAAAGGCAGCCACATCAGCAGCTGAGAGTGATTGTCCTGGAGCTGCTGTTAGGCTGTGGAATCACTTGAGTTTGGGAGTGCTGATCCATGCTGTGCTGTGTGGAGTTCTCTGGGCTGGAAGCAAGACCCCAAGCAAGGAGGAGTGCAGACGGCCTGGAAGCCGGAGGTCGATCGCCTTGCGGCTGGACTGACAGCCAGGTGCGAACCTGCACCTAAAGCCTCCCAGGTGACTGGAACCTGTTTTGGACTATTTTGTTTTGCTGCACGTTTTCTGATGGGTGTGAATTAACACCAAGTGACTGTTTGCTGTGTATTTGCTACAAGTGTGAATTAAACACTGTTTGCTACACTTTCTGGACTGCGTTTTGCCTCTATACTGCACCCGCACTGCTATCTACCAGAGCCGACTCCCCACAATGCCGAATATTCACCCATATATTGGCAAGATATTGCAAATTCGAATATAGCCCCTGCCGCTCATCACTAATTGTTAATAAGGGGATTGTTGTATTTTATGAATGAGGATGTCTAACGTTTTCTAAATAATGTATATATGAAGCATAAAGTAAACAATATAAATTAGTCTATCGGAACATATGGTAGTTGGTAAATATAAGTAAATTTTAATATAGACTAAATGTAATTGCAGCGGCCGGATCAGCAGGGGCAATATGTGTGAGTTATGGTGGGTCGATAGGGGTAGTTATAGTTTACTCACTGTTCTGTAGCCCTCCCTGGGCTAGAAGGGAAAAATAGCATTCTCAATACTGAATGCTTAGTAGAATGTGGATTGAGGGGTTAAAAAAAAATGTACTTACCTTATCCACGTAGTTGCGACCTCTTCTTTAATCATTAGCTGCCAGCCAAAGGACCTGTGGTGACATCACTGCGCTCATCACATGGTCCATCACTGCAGATCTGTGAGCCGGACAGGAGTGAGGGAGTCCACCTAGTACATCCTCACAAATCATTTCTCAACGCAGAGTTTTCCGCTCTCAGCGGCGATCTACTAGGTGGACTCTCTCACTCCTGTCCGGCTTCACGGATCACAGCAATGCTGTGATAAGACTCCTGGATTGCTTCTTAGCCCTGTCAAGAGAGCGATCGCAGTCTCCAGGGAGTT
The DNA here is from genome assembly GCA_033119425.1 of Bufotes viridis. NCBI lineage: Eukaryota > Metazoa > Chordata > Amphibia > Anura > Bufonidae > Bufotes > Bufotes viridis. Next base: position 25,250 of record JAKVIS010001705.1, read on the forward strand.
GTTTCCGTGCTCTTCACAGTAAACTGAAAAGCACAGTGCGCATTCTCTAATATGCACGCTTACGTCCAGCTCCTCAATCGGAAGTAGATTTTACTTTAGGCTCGAGATGCTGGAGTTGACGCAGCCCCCCAAGGACGAGCTTCAGAAGCAAATACCTGATGGCAGCCATTGTAGGGTCCCACTATGATAATTCCCTAGCAAAAATGAGCCGTCTCTGATAAATAAAAATAGTTATGATTTTTTATTATGACATAATATTTTTTTATTTGTTTAGTCTCCTGGAGAACCCTTTAAGCATTCCCCTAAAGCTTTTAACCGCTAAGCATTCTGTATTGAGAATGCTATTATTTTCCCTTATAACCATGTTATATGGTAAAATATTAAAGATCGGTCCCCATCCCGATCGTCTCTTAGCAACCATGCGGAAAAATCGCACCGCATCCGCATTTGATTACGGATGCTTGCGATTTTCCAGCAGCCCCATTCACTCGATGGGGCCTGTGTTAGCGTGAAAATGCAGAATATAGAGCATGCTGCGATTTTCACGCAACGCAGAAGTGATGCGTGAAAATCACCGCTCATGTACACAGCACCCAAGTGAATGGGTCAGGATTCGGTGCAGGTGCAATGCGTTCACGTCACGCATTGCACCAGCGCGGAAAACTTCGCCCGTGTGAAAGGGGCCTAACTATCATAGTCCGGTCCATGTTTTTGTATAGACCTAATGAAGGTATATATAAAATGAAGGTTCCGATCTAATCATTATCTTTATGCCACTGAGGAAGGAACAATGGTTCCAAAACGCTGTCTGCCGAGGACAGGAACAGTTATCCTACACATTTGAAAAACCCTCCTGGTACACTGTAAGCATATGAACGAAGTGCTGTAAGATCTCTGAAGTCCGACGTGGGTAAGATCTCAAAGCGCATGCGCGAAGATATCCCAGCCGGCACAGCAAGCGCAGGGAAGACATCTGAGTCTGGTAAGAGTGAATTAACTCTAATCATATAACAGTGGATAATATTACAACCTGGAATATTGAGTTATTGTACAGTGTATAACACGGCAAGATGTGACAACTAGCACCTATATTACCTGGTTACAGCGTGATATCTAAAGTGCATCTGGCCAATGCAGTGAACCGCAGAACTATCATATATATAATAAGGAGAGCCTCAGAAAACACACAGTGGCTCGGAACTAATGCGGTATTGATACCAGTGTATACCATAACAAGTAATGGGAGTGGATTTTATATCTAAAGTGTGAATAAAGGATCACTGGGCCACCGTCTATAATGTTGCATGCGTGAGGTCCGCATGTAAATATATTATTAAAAGAGGACCGAGACTGTTTTTATCAATTATCTCATGAATGAATGTTTTTTAAATTATATGTTATAGTATTTTTATTAAATAGAATTATGTTACTGTAAGCCAGCCATTTTTATGATTTGTTGTACTTTTAAGGGTTCAGTTTGGGATATAATTTAAGTGTCTGGTCTGACTTTATACAAAATTTTCCCAAAAACGTAAGGATTCTGCTCTATATACAGATAGATATAGATATAGATGTTTCACATGTAGAGGGATTAATTTTGGGGCAAGTTTTCCTGACTCCTTTTCTTTCAAAATGCCGTAGCCAGTCCACCATATGGTGATATAAACACACTGCAACTTTTTTGTGCCATTTTCTTCACCTTTGGTGAAATTTTTCTTTTTTTTCTTTAACGGCATACTCCAGCTATTAACTTTATTCATTGCATTTCCCATTAGGCTTTTCTATAGGTATGAAAAACACATGAAAAAAACACATTTAAAAAACAAATGAACAAAAGCACCACCTAAGCAATACTTGTAAAAATGCATTCCATTTATAGCACTTTTTACAAGCAAAAAAAATAGTAAGCCACCAAAAGCAAGATGTGAAGGAAGTTAAAATGGCATCACAAAGAAAGCTGTGTTATAAAATTGATGACTTTGGGGAGCCACGGGCAATACATCACCTATAATTAGTGGGAACCAGTACTATTACACACAGGTAACAGAGCTCTTGATAGAAGAAATGGTGCAGACACAAAACAAGTCATCGTTCTGTAGATCTTTGTCTTTGCTGAGTGGAGGAACATAGAATTGTGCTGGAAACCAGCAATATTGTAGGATCTGTCTTGGGTATGACAGACGCTAAATAAAACATCAACCGTTGGAGATTATTACATGAAAATAGGAATGGAGTTATACAATATTCTGAATGCTGCCTGGGGCTCCTCAGCTTTAAGGCAGCATATTTGAAAGCTCATCCCAGTTCCTCGCCTAAAGCAACAATTGCTGACAACCACGTCTTGTTCACCTGCAGATCAATATCCATAAATCAATCTTGGTTTACCTAATAATGATGGATTGAGAGCTTCTCACTTGAGGTTGCTCCTAGATAGAAATGGATAGAAATGCATCTGTGCCAGTGACAGTGACTTCTAAGTGGGAATGTTACAACATTAACAAGCCTATGTTTTACAGACAAGGGCTGCATGGAGACTTGGTCATGACACAAATCGCAGAGCCAAAGATCTCAGTGTAAGTCTACATCTTAACTAACGAAAGTGAATGGGCTTGAGTTGGGACCCATAAGTTCTCGAGATTGTGTAATGACAGGAAGAAGTCCAAACTTGCTGGTTTCCTTGGACTGTCATGTCACGGCCACTTGAGAGATGCAATGCATACATTTTTATTAGATGTGATGCAGTCAATGATACAGTGAGATCTTTGCCCATGCCGAACAGGCATTGCAGCCCTAGCCTTCTGTAAACTAATAACTAGTCTCATAGATGTGAGAATATAGGCAATGATGATACCAGATGTATACAAGTTTATATAAATAATTTGTCAAATTAGTGAAGCCTACTCCTGCTGTTTCCAACTGGTGCAGACGCCGTGCCCCACTGGCCATACCGATCTGGCGCCCTGGTCGATCAGTGTCACCTCCATGTCGCAGCCTCCATCATTCTGCCTAGTGTGCCCCAAGGGCACTCCCAGGCTCATGTCCGACCATTTAAAGGACCAGTCAGTTCCTCACTAAACCTTCCCCAACCAATGGCTGATGGTCCTCTTGGTATTTAAGGCACTTAGAGGGCAAGTAGAGGGTGTCTGAGCTTTGAGTTCCCAAGTGACCAGCAAAGATGATTTGATAGTCTTGTGCTATAGCGATTCACGTGTTACGTGTTATTTCCTGCCTGTATTCCTGCTGTGCTCCAAGTCCTGTTCCCGCTCTACCTGTGTGCTCCTGCACTGTCAAGTCAAGTTTCAGTTTTGTTTATGCTTAAAGTGGCTTTCTAACATTTTAATACTGATGACCTATCCTCTGGATAGGTCATCAGTATTTGATAGCTAGGGGTCTCACACAAGGACCCTGTAGATCAGCTGTTTGAGAAGACATCAGCGCTCTTGTGAGCACTGCGGCCTTCTCACAGCTTTCCCTAGGAAAGTGATGTTACGTTCATCGGTTAAATGGCCTAAGAGCAGCTCAGCCCCATAAAACCCCACCAAAACAAGACACACTGACCTTTCTGATGTCTGGTTTAGCTATCTTATTATGTCTGAAGACGTGTTTTTGTCTGGGGAAAACTGCTTCATCATTCCCATTTAATATTATTGAAGTTCTAATGCAAGTCTATGACAGACAAATCAAATTTTATCTGTTTCGCTGATGTTTCTCCACTCCTCCCTTCCCTCTAGAAGGTTCTGGTTCAGCTAGAAATTGTTTATTAGAGGGACAGTCAAAGCCCCTAGGTGTCTGCAGTTAGGGAACAGTGCTTAGAAGAGGTCCTTCTTTTAGCAAGAATTTAAGAATAATGATTGACTACCTAGAACATGATGGAGAAATCAGAAACAAAGGGCACTACACTTCATTGTAGTCTCAGAATTCAACAATTAGATGGTAGCAGGCTTTGTTTGTAGGTTCTCATATTTGTCACAGGCCCGGCTAAAGGCTCATGTAGCTTTGATTCATAATAAGGTGCCCATAGCATGACATAGCTAATGGGATACAACTTCTGGAGTTCCTGGTTTCATTTACTTTAATTGCAAAACAAAAGCCTATACCTGGGCCAACTACCTGAATGGTGATTACTTCATACCATAATAATGGATTTGTAGGGATTGTTAGACAGTTTTGTCTGGTATGATTTAACTAGAGATGAGCAAATTTTTTAAAAATTAGATCACAGGATCGTCAAATTTTTGGCAAAAATTTGGTTCGACTCCAAATATATTTACGGCAAATTACATTAAAAACGGCTATTTCCTGTCTGCTGAGAGGCTTTATAGTGGTGTAGAACACTGTGCCTTGCAGTAACACGCATATGGAGTCTGATTTGGTAGTAAAATAACACTGTGAGTCCAGTATGACATGCGATGACAGGCTACTCTAAAATCACTGCACACTTCACTTATTTGGGCAGTCATGGGGCCAAAACTGACCAAGTAACTCAAGCATGAACTCAGCCTACAGGTCAATGTTAGTGTAAAAATAGGCACACTCCTTTACACCGTCATCAGCTGATTC